>PVIC010028238.1:0-23790 GCA_004025085.1 Thryonomys swinderianus
AAAATTCAGGATATGTGGTCTAGAGTGCTCTACCTTGGTGTAAGCAAAGTACAATGGGGAATTCTAGTCAGAAAAGCTCAAAAAACATGAATTCTGAAGGAAATGGGCTGGGTCAGGAAGTCGCAGTAGGCAACAAGGACTCCAGTGACACTTGGACCAAAATCCATGTGAGTTATACACTCTGGTAGATGTCATGCCTGTGTCCTGTCCTGATACTTCTCAGGGCCCTTAAGATGAAGCCAGTGGACTAATTAATTTTGCAAAGAAAATTTCAAGATAGTTTTCAGGAAGATTTATTTTCATAACTGGGAGCAAAAAGAGTAAAAAATTCAGAGGATCTGAAGAGTTTGCCAAAAGTGCCTGAAAAGTTGCAACAGAGGAAAGCAATGTTGCTGAAAAGATTAGGGTATTAAAAGGAAACCATGGACTTTGCATAAAATAGTAGAAAACTAGACTTGAAGGCATCTTGGAAACTGGCAAGAACCCAACTTTAGCAGGATTAAGGGTTGAAACTTTAATACTATTTTGAAAGCACCATGAAAACCTTCTCATTCAGGGCCACAGAGAGGTAAGTTACCACAAATTCAGGCATCAGACCCTTTTAGGCTACCAGACTATTGCTAATGCCAGAAGAGATTAACATAATCCATTTGGTGCTTATTTTTATGACATATGTGAGGCAAGAGTTATGAGGTCATGGATCCACCCACCTAGATTTCATTAAAAGGACTACAAAATGCATAATTATGTAATAGCCTATGCCATGAATCCAAAGTAATACATGAAACAGAGTGAGCATGAGGGTACTGTAGAAAACCCAGACTGGTGAAGATACCAGCAATGTGAAACATCTATGAAGGAGGTGAGAAAGAGAGACAGAGAGACAGAGGCAGAAACAGAGACAGAGGGAGAGACATGTGACCTGCAACTATTGTTGCCTTTTGGGAAGGGCTGTGAAAACACTTTGGAGCTCAAGTTTCACTACCTGCCCTGGGTGCTTAATATAATGCTGTAGCATTTCATATTTTCTCCCTGAGGTTTGTATCGTTGGTCTAGTCCATTTCCATCCTCTCTTGCTTCATTTTCGAATGAAAATGTTTACCTCGCGCCATTATATGTTAAAAGTATTTAACTTTCTTTTGGGTTTTATGGAGACTCAAGATTGAAAATTTGCCATGCATCTCAGGAAAGACTTTGGTATTGAATGGGAGTGTTGGAACTGTTAATAGTTGGTTACTCATTAGAGATAGAGTAAATAATCCGCATGATATGCTGGACATAAATGTTTTGAAGTTCAGTGTCAGAATGTTATGGTTCAGACCTTAAATGGCCCTGAAATGCTTGTGTTCAGGGAAGTGGTTTCAGAGGACTTTGGTTCATGGAGGTGCCTTATTAATCATCCTAATCCACTTCTGTGTTCATAACTGAATGTGCTGTTAGGAGGTGGGACCATCTCAGGAGAATCAGGTCAATGGGGCAAAGCCTGGAGGGGTATATTTTGTCTCTGGTTTCTCCTTTCTTGTGTCTTCCTGACTGGTATAACATGGGAAACTTTCCTCTAGGAGGACCTCTCACCAAGTCATTTTGGTCTTGAAGCTGTCCTTCTATTTCTTTTCTCAGCATGCCATAGCTTTCACTGTAGAGACCATTAACTTTCTATAAGTACATTTATATGTATTTAGTTTTTTCCTAATATAATTGCAAATTGGATCATTTTCCTAATTTTTCTATTTGCTCATCATTGGTATGTAGGAACACTATTGATACTTTCTGTCTTGATTTTGTTTTTTGTTTTTTTGTTTTTTTTTTTGAGACAGGGTCTCGCTTTGTAGTTCAGGCTGGCTCTGAGCTCACTATGTAGCCCAGGCAAGCCTCGAACTCAGCAATCCGCCTGTCTCTGCCTCCCGAGTGCTGGGATTACAGGCGTGAGCCACCACGCCCGGCATTTCTGTCTTGATTTTGTAACCTATTTAGTTACTCTAGGAAACAGGAGGAACTTTTGTTGTCTTCTATGTAATTGATCATGCCATTTTTGAATAAGGATAATGTAACTTCATCTCTTTCTGTAGGTATCCTTTTTCTTGCCTGATTGCTCTGGATAAAATTTCAAGTCTTATATACAATACAAGTGTATATCCTTGTCTTACTCCTGGCTTAATAAAAAAAGCTCAATCTCTGTTCCACTTAATATGTTTACCACTGGTTTATCATAAATGACTTTTATCAGATTGAGATGATATACTAATTTTCTTCAAGGTTGTTATCATGAGTAGATGTTGAAATTTGTCAAAAGCTTTTTCTCCATCTATTGAGATGGCCATGTGATTTTTGTCCTTGCTTCTGTTTATAAGATGTAGTACACTCACTTAGTGATTTGGGTATGTTGAGCCATACTTGCATCCTGGTTTGAAATGTACCTGGGCATCATACACGATCTTTTGGTGGTCTGTTGGATTCTGTTTGTTAGTATGTTGTTGAAGATTTTTGCACATATGCTCAATGAAGATATTAGTGTAAGGTTTTCTTTTGCAATGGAGTCCTACATGAAAGAGTTATGTGCTATTTTTTCCTTTTCAGTTTCATTAAAAGTTTCAAAGCTGTTTGAAATTAGATCTTTCTTAAAATCCCTGTACAATTTGCAGGTGACTCCATCATGTCCTGGGATTTCCTTATTTGGTAGGATTTTTTTTCTTTCCTTTATTTTTAATTGATTTTATTGTTAAATTTTAGACATCTATTATGGTCACATTCAACATTGACAATTTGTATCTGTACATGACCTGTCTTGATTTTCATTTTTTGCCCTTTGCCTTTCCTTCCCTATAAACTTCAATTGTTATATACATAACCATCATTTATTTTATTTTACAATCAAGTTTTTCATTTTCTTTCCTTCTTTACTTTCTTCTACCCACCCTTTCCCTTTTCCTGTTGAACATTTTCTTCCTATTTTATATTACCTATCATACATTTTGGGATTTACTTGTCACTTCAGTTTTTCATATTAAAGAAAAGACATGGTACTTACACATCAGTGTCCTACTTACCACACTTATGAGTATGTCTCTAAAGTCCATCTAATAGAGTAAAAATGACTCAAATTTATCATTCTTTATAGCTGAGTAATATTCCATTTTATTTTAAAACTGTTTTTTTCTACTCCACCATTTATTGGCATTTGGGCTGTTTCTAAAGTTTTCTTAACCAAAACCAAGCTGCTATAGACATAGGTGCACATATCTCATTGTGATATGACTCTTTTAATTCTTCCATGTATATATCTAGCAGGGGAATAGCAGGGTCAACTTGCCAAAGATCAAAGGTAGAACTATCTCTTTCTCCATGTAGAAAACTAAAATTAATGTGGAAGAGACCTAAATATTAAAAGAGAACCTACTGGAAAATAGAACTCTTGAAGACAGTGGCATAGTGAAAGACTTTATGAACAAAATCTCAGAAGCACAGGAACTAGCAGAAAGAAACAACAATTGGGTTTTTACCTTATTAAAAAGCTTGTGTGTAGCAAGTGAAACCTTGAACAGATTGAAAAGACAACCAACAATATGGAAAATAATTTTTATTAGCTGTTTCTCAAAGCACTACCATCTAGAATATACAAAGAATTTAAAACAGTCTCCCAAATTTAAGGACTCAGTTCAAAAATGGGAATCTGATGTCAACAGACATTTTTCAGATGAAGAAGACAGCAAAGAAAAATATAAAGAAATGTTCAGTATCACTGGTCACTCGAAAGATGCAGATGAAAACAACGCTGAGATTCTATCTCACTCCACAAAGAATGGAAGCTACAAAAAACAATAAAAAATGCTGAAGTGGCTTTGGGGACAAAGGAACACTTTCCCACTGTTGGTGGGAATATAGACTATTACAACACCTATGGAGATCGATGTGTAACTTTCTCAAACAACCAAGACTCAAAGTCCCATTCATAAGTATTTTTTATTACCACCTCAATTTCATCGCTTATTATTGAATTATTGAGGATTATTAAATATGCTTAGTTCAGTTGAGATAATTCATATATATATATATGGGAATCTATCCAGTTATGAATGATAAAATTCATTAGTCAAGATTTTCAAAGAAATCACATTCAGATTTCAAACTAATTCTAATCTCTAATTTCAGAATTACTTATTTTAATTTCAACTTTTTTTATTTCTAATTATATCAGTTTGGTAAGACTGGCTAAAGGTTTCATTGTTTATTTTTTTAAAGAAATCAGTTTTCCCATCCATTAATGCTTTGTATTGATTTTCTTAAGTCTGTTTTTTTATTTCTACTGGTGTTCATAATTTTGTTCTATTAGCTTTGATTTTAATTACTAGTTTTAGGAACTTGAAGCACAGCATCAGGTTACTAGGGCTTCCTCATGTCTTTTCTGACATGGGCATTCATATCTATGAATTGCTTTCATTGTATCCTATAGTTTTTGGCCATTTTGTACTGTGATTACCATATGATTCTAGAAATTGTAACTTATTCCTAGATTTCTTCAGTGACACATTGATTACTCAAGTATATATTGTTTAATCTTTTTTGCATAAATTTTATGACTTCTTTTGTTACTGATTTCTGGTTTCATTGCACTATAATTTGATAATATGCATGAGATTATTTCAATTTTTATTTAAATATGTTCATAGGTTATGTGCATTAATACATAGAAAGATCTACATACTGCTGAGAAGAACATGTCTTCTCTTTTTGTCAAGGGAAACCCTCTGGAGCTATCCATTAAGTTCAAAAGTATGCTTCAGTTATGATACTTATTTTTTGTGGAGTTTATTGCTACTTTTTAGGTATATATCAGGACCACATTCACATTGAGAATTTGTACCTGTACATATGTTTTGATTCCCATTTTTTCTCAGTCCTCTGCCTACAACTCCCAACCCTATATACAGAAGCTTTGTTTCTATTTGTTTTTAACCGCCAAATTTTTTCTTTCCCTTTACTTTCCCTCCCGCCTTTGCCTTTTCCCCTTGAACATATTCTTTGTAATACCAGTCATACATTCTGGAATTCATACCATCAGTTTCTTATACATCTGTATCCTATTTTTTTGATTTATGAGTATGTCCTCAAGGTACACCCATTTGAGTATAAACGACTCAAATTTATCTTTATTTTATGGCTGAGTAATTTTTCATTTTATATATAAATAATCTTGTTCTTTATCCAATCTCTGGTTCATAGGCATGTGGGTGGTTTCTTAGTTTTAGCTACTACAAACTGAAGTGCTATAAACATGAGTGCACATATGTCACTGTTGTATGATGCTTTTAATTTTTTCCTGAATATACCCAGTAGGGAAATAGCAAAATCAAGTAGGACCTCTAATCCTAATTTTCTGAGGAATCTCCACACTTAGCTCCACAGTGGTTGCACCAGTCTACATTATCATCAGTAGTAGAAAAGGGTTCCTTTTCCCCACAGCCTCGCCAGCATTTGTTGGTTGATTTCATGATAGCAGCCTTTCTTTGTGGAGTGAAATAAAATCTCAGGGTTGTTCTCATCTGCATTTCTCAAATGAGCAGAGATACTAAACATTTTTCATAGGTTTCTTAGCTGCCTTTACTTCTTCATCTGGAAAATGTCTGTTTATATCAGATGCCCACTTTTGAGAGTCTTTAAATTTGGAGGTGGGCTGGCTTTTTAAACTTCTGTATATATTTTAGATAGTAGACCTTTGTGGAACAGCAAATAAAATTTTTATCTTACATTGTAGATTATCTGTTCCCTCTTTGGGTGGTTTCTCTTGCTGTGCAGAAGCTTTTTAATATGATGAGATCCCAGTTATTGATTCTTCCAGCTCCTGTGCTGCAGAGGTTTGGTTAATAAAATCTTTCCCTATACCAATGTCTCCATAAGTTCTACCTAACCTATCTTCCAGCAGGCGGTGTTTGTTTTAATATTTAGATTTTGAATCTACTTGGATTTCATGTTAGTGCATAGTGAAAGATGCAGGTCTAGTTTTACTTTTTGGCAAGCTGAAACCCAGTTTGGCTAGCACCATTATTAAAGAAACTATCTTTCCTCCATTGAGAATGTTTGACTCTTTTGTCAAAAATAAAGGGCTTAGTAGGTCGGGAGTCCTAAGTTTCTTTCAGTGTCATGATTGAAGCGATTATTTTGTGTTGCCAATCTACCACTTGAAATCTCTCACTTAATTTTAATGAGGTGTATGTTTTTTACCTTACTCAGTAAACCTATTGACCAGTACTAGGCCTTAGCTTCTCATAGATTTCTAATATAAGTGTGACTGAAACTTACTATTTGAGATCCAAGTGAGAGTAATCTTGTGGAATTTATGCTTCTAATGGTTTAGGAAGGAGAGTGATACGAGTATTTAATTTTCAAAGAGGGTCCTATCCATGAAGGCTAATGGAATCTGCTGCATACATTGAAAACTATTTTAAAATCATATCTGCCAATTCATATTTAAGCATTTGAAGAAATACTCTTGAGTCGCTCCTGTCACTATGACTGAGAGATTGGTATGTGTGGTATGTTTGATACTGAGCACTGAACATATGGTACCAGTGTCCCCAAGACAGCCAGTGAGAAAAAATGTTGTCATTTATGCCAGGGGATGAGACTCCAAGGAGAAACATGGGGAGGGTGTTTTAGGTTGGTAAATCCTGGTCTGCTTCTGTCCCACTTGGAGCACCTGTCCCTTCCCACCTCTGAGGAGCTGAATTACTGAGATCTTTGTTTTGCTTTAACTTTCTGTATTTTTTCCAGTGATCTTCCTTCTTAGAGTAGACACATTAGTTTTGCCCATCTGACAAGTCCTGGGGGCTTTTTCCAGACAGTTCTGCTATATTCCTCTGTACTGTTGCCAAAAAATAGAATTACACTTGCCATCTTTTTGTTTTATACAGTGTTCCTTGTTGAAAACAAAGGCAATAAACAGAATTCATATCCCAAACAAATTAAAGTCTTTACCGGTTTTTTTTTTCAAATGCATGAGGTATTTTGTCCCCTAATGATGAGGTAACCTTTGACAGGTTTTCAGGGAATTTAGAGCTTGCATCTAATAGTTTGCTCCTGACCATTTTCTAATGTTACTG
Organism: Thryonomys swinderianus; assembly: GCA_004025085.1. Lineage (NCBI taxonomy): Eukaryota > Metazoa > Chordata > Mammalia > Rodentia > Thryonomyidae > Thryonomys > Thryonomys swinderianus. Next base: position 7,098 of record PVIC010028238.1, read on the forward strand.
GGTAGCTGCACCTAAAATTGGCTCAGTAGTTGAACATTCCTGGGTTCTGGGTAGTTCTCTTCTCCCTCTGGAACTGGACTCCAGGTTCTTCTCATTTTAAACAAAGGATTGAATAAAATGAGAAAAAAATCAGTAGCCGAGTTTATTCAAGAAAGTAAAAGAGAAGAAGACACAAAAACTGGCTCTAAATGATGAGCCTGGGCCCAGTAAAAAGAGAGGAAAGCAGTAAAAGAACAAAGCAGAGCGGGCTACTGAGAAGACAGTCAAGACATCCCTCCTAGTGTCTGCTCCTTATGTGTTGCTATATGTTCAGGAAACCTGTAAGAACTTATCCACAGGGGTCCTGAGAGCCATGGTGCGTTCCAGCATCTCAGGGTGAGGTCAGAACTAGGCCATTTTATTGAAAACCTGCTGCAGTTCTCTCGAGAAGTCCAGGGGCAGGGCTCTGCACATGTGCCCAGGGTCTTGTAATTAGCAGGTCACGCCTACTTCTCCAGCCATCTTTGCCATGCCCTCATCTCCTATCTCACTAAAATATACTGAAGCTGGGGAATTTTATAGTAAAACCTTATTGGTTTGAATTTAGAGCTGTCACATCAACCTAATTCCCAGGCCTACAAATTATTTTATTTTTTAAATTTTGAAATAGGGTCTACCCAAATCCACTATATTTTCAAGGATAGGGTTAAATTTGTGATCCTCTTATATCAGTCTCTCAAAATGTGGAATTAGAGGTGTGTGTCACCAAACTCAGCTAAAATATTTTTTCTTTTTTTAAATATGACCATAGAGATGGCCTTCTTGCTCAAAATTAAATGGATAGGAATTGCATGGGGAATATTTGGTGTAATTTGCATAGTTAATCAACATACACTAAGGAACAGCAAAGACAGGTAAGTAACATGCAGAAACCCATATAAGTAAACCAAAATCAGAACCCCAGTTTATACACACATTCTAGGTGAAACTCTGACAACCATTTTCACTCAATTCAAGGCTGGAACAATTGCCATCACCCTTCTCTGACAAGAGGACAGTCCAGAAGGAGAAGGGAAAGGGAGCCTTTGAGAAGGTACTTGAGGTGATTTATCATTCTAAGAATAATGAATAAGATTTATTCTAAGAATAAAGATTTATCATTCTAAGAATAGTTTATCCAGAATCTGTATTTTTAACCCCATATCTGTTTTACTCACCCCACAATGAATGGTATAAGGGCCAACCAATATTGGGGTAAAAATTAAGGAACCATCCTGGGGTAGATGGTACTAAAGGCTGCAAAGGGATAAACCCACATGTTCCCGAGTCTGAGGCTGGTCTGGCACAACGTGATGCCAGTCATCCATGGCTTTACCAAAAGTGTAACCCCTGAAAACCCAGGCCTGCTGCCATCCACTGGAATCGGTAACTGAGATGACGAGGCACAGGGAAGGGGGAAGAGCTTTACTGGGGAGAAACTGGAATATTGGAAAATGACTACTTTTATCTTAAGAAACTGTAAGCTTCCCCTTGGTCTCTGAGTATGAGGCTTGTATCTAGGCATTTAGGGAAGGAATATCAGATAAATGGGCAAGAGGGTAGTTAGACATGTCAGGTGGTCTACTTATCTGGCACATGAGCTCCAGTCTTTTGATGTACACTACCAGTTACTTTTCTCTATAAATTTAAAGGAAAGTTAGTGATTAGAAAGTGTCATAACTAGTGCTTTTGTAGTTTGATTAAAATATTTGTAGTATTACTGTTTCAATGCCTTTGAAAGAAGGCAAAAGAAAGAGAATGCATGAAGGTATCTGAGAGAAAGTGAACATTTTTGCCTTTCCAGCCTATAATCAAAGGGCTCAGCTACTGATTTCTCTCATGATCAGAAATAATGAAAGTGACAGCCACAAGATTATAATCAACTTAATCAAGTCACCACAAATTATTTAGGCTTTTACCGCAAGTACTTTGTGAAAACAATCTAGTTGAAAGAAAATAACACTGTCAATTAAAAAAAGTGAAAACCAGGTCATGACTGAAATGTAGTTTCTTTAGAATCAAAGAAATATGCTATAATTAATGAAAACTAATTGGAAAATATGAAGAATTGGGTATCTGTCATTCTGCTCATCTATAATTGAACATACAGTACTCAAGCATGAAATAAATGGACTAAATTATATTCTGATGAGTAAAATTACAGTTACATTTTTAAACTATTTTTCTTCAAGATCAATACTAAGTTTTTAGTTTAAAATTTGATGTTTGCTAAGAATACGCAGATGATGTAAGAAGGGTTATCACAGTTCCTTGATGTGAAAAATAAAATAATATGTATCCCTCTGAGAGTGTTAAGCTAAAAAGATATAAAAACTAGCCTAACCTGACAGTGAAATAAAATACACACTGCATTCCCTAAGTACTCATAATCTCCAAAAAGCTAGTGAGAATTAGAATGTATTTGTTGTAATGTTGTTTGCATATAATTCAGGTAAAAGGCTTTAAAGTATTTCATCGGAGTTCAGTTTTCAGCAATGGTGGATGAGCTGACGCTAAGGCCACAAATGGTAAATACTTATATACATCCTTGTGTATGTAATAACAGGTGTACAACATAAGGTGATTTTGTCATTGTTGGGTGCAGCATAGAGTACTCATAAGGAATTAATTGATACAGGTCAGTCAACAAAACCAAATAATGCCACAAATGATGTCATAAACACAAGATGGATGAGACACAAACAGAAACGCGACACTGTTTAACAGTAAACTTTAAGAAAAGCATAAGGTGGGTCAGAGGATTAGCTCAGTGGTTCCAGCACCTGCCTCGCAAGCGCAAGGTCCTGAATTCGAACCCCAGTAACCACATACAATGCTGGGCATGGAGACTCAGGCCCACCGGCGATCAATACCACATACCACAGTGCCGGGCGTGGTGGCTCATGCCTGTAATCCCAGCACTTGGGAGGCAGAGACAGGAGGATGGCTGAGTTTGAGGCTTGCCTGTGCTACATAGTGAGCTCAGAGCCAGCCTGAACTACAAAGCCAGACGCTGTCTCAAAAAAAAAAAAAAAAAAAGCATAAGGAGAGGTGGAGATTTAGCTCAGTGGTTCCAGCGCCTGCCTCGCAAGCACAAGACCCTGAGTTTGATCCCAGTAACCACAAACAATGCTGGGCGTGGTAACTCATGCCCACCAGCAATCAATACCACATACCACAGTGCTGAGCGTGGTGGCTCACGCCTGTAATCCCAACACTTGGAGGAAGAGGCAGGAGGATTGTTGAGTTCCAGGCTTGCCTGGGCTACATAGTGAGCTCAGGGCCAGTCTGACCTACAAAGCAAGACCCTGTCTCAAGAAAACAAAACAAAAACAAACAAACAAAAAACATAAGGAGCACACTCTGAAATAATGATTAAAGGTATAGTAAATATGTAGAAAATCCTAACTATCAGATATCACATAATATACACAATTGTATTGTACTTTTGTATGCCTGGCACTACACCATGTATGCAAAGGGATCAACAATGGTTATCACCACATTATCAGCACCTTTATAATCTTACAGAACCACAGCTGTATAGAGGTAGCCTATTTGTAATTTTAAAATGCAGGATTTTCCTCTACAGGTGCCAGTCAATCCTGGTCTTGGGACACATGGTGAGAAAGCTGTGTATCTCACTGGCCTACACCTATTTTGAGACAAAGGCACTGATTAGTGTCCAATGCTTACAAAGGAACTCAATATGAACACTGTTGGCCAGCATCATGTACCAAACCAAGGTCTGCCCTCTTATTCAATGATAAGTCAAAGGTACAACAACATGTACAATCCAACATTAAAAAGATAGAAGGATGAAAAACCCAACATAGATGAATTAGAAATTCCTAGGCCAATTTTGGATTGAGAATTTGCACTATTACTAATGGCACTAAAGACTTAGCACAAAGAGATCTTGGTAGAAGGAAAATTATATAATCCCAAGCCTCAATGGATTTCAACATATATTTTCATGTTTACATGGCAAACAAAATAATCACACTATGTGAATAACAAGGGGAAAATATATATGGGTAAATTCAAAGTATGTGAGATACTAAATTTAGACAAAGCAATGTGTACAATTGAAATATGAAAACACAAAAGCCAAATTACTTGATAAAAGAATAGATAAAAAATGATGAAACTGACAGAAATAATATAACTACTAAAATATCTAAGATGCTAAAACCAAATTCAGAAAGAAATGTGCCTGTATTTCTCCTGCTGAAACACAATATCTGATCCAAACCTTGAGGAAAGATTTATTTTGACATGCATTTCAGTCCATGGCCAGCTGGCTCCCAAAAAGAAACAGCATAGCAAAGGTACACAGTGAAGGGAAAAGCCATTCACTTCACTGCATGCTGGAAGGAGAGAGTCAAGGGAGCAACCAGAAAGGAAGATAACTCCTTCCGGGTTACACCCACAGTGACCCAGCTCTTCACACCTAACAGCAAGTCGATTGAAATGCTCGTATGATTCAGTCACCTCTCAAATATGAGCCTTTGGTAGTTATTTGAGACATAAACAATGTATAGTCTTAAATATATAATTTAAGAGAGATAAAAGGGTAATGAGAAACATTAATACCCTGAAGACACTACATAAGAAAAACAGAATGAAGTGTGGAGGTAAATATTATGGGAAATACTGAAAACACTGAATATTTTGTATTATGTAACTGAGATCTTGCAGACTATAATAGCACTAAAGTAACTCTAGTGCTTGAGTAATACCTAGGCTTTTCCAAAATTTAGAGATGAAATTAGAAATGAAAGTGTATCTACAACCCCAATAGGGTATTACAAAGAAACTCATCCAACACATACAAAGTTGTTTCAACTTAAAAAATTCTCCATGATAACTAGGTCCTATAAACCTATTAGGCAAAGGTAGATCATTCAAGAGAAGCAATGAACCAGAAAGTTAAAATAATATTTTATAAAAATTATATAGTAATTGGAATAAATAAAAAACCTTAGTAATAGAAATTTGAAATCATAAAGACCAGTATTACCAACTTCAACCCACTGTATTGATTAAAAGTTATACAATGGATTTAAAAATTGTTGCAAAGAAAATCTAACACAAACTCATATTTTGATAATGAGGATATAAATGTATACAATCCCATTACAAATCACTTGGACATTGTCACAGCAGTTCCCTCTTGAGAACTTTACAAAAGGCTATGAGGTGAAGAATACTTGGAATGCTATGAAACTATTTGATTTTTCACTGTCACTCAATTATGAATAGAAGTGAAGTTTACCAGAGTCTCCATGACATGTTTCCATAGATTGAATGCAGGCTAGATTAGAGAACCCACGTATTCTCAATAGAAATAAAAACAATACAATTTGGAAAAGCATAAAGCAATGCTATCAATATGAAATGTAGTAGGGATGTCAACATCAAAATGTTAAGTTCAGTAGATATAATCCCAAGAAATTTTTTGATTATTCAGTATTTTTGAAATGTAAAGGAGTTCTGAGATAGAAAAATTGATAAGCATGTTATTAATATGATAGAATATAGGGAGAGAAGAGAAAGACGAATGGGTACTATTGTGTAGTTTGTAACAAAATGATCAAATGGCAAAGATATAAACAAAATTGACTGTGGTTCTGATAATACTTTGTTTATACTGATCATCACTAGAAAAAATTCAGTAGCATCATAATAAGTAGCATCATAATATACAGATATTTGATCCATTTTTTAGTGTGTGGTTAGAGACATGGGTCTAGAGAAAGTACTAGTATTTGTGAAACCAACAAAAAGGGTATATGGGATATCAAGGTAGCATATTGATTATGAAATAGGAAACAGCAGTAGTGAAGAAGGGTTCCTTTTTCCTCACAGCACCACCAGCATTTGTTCTTGATTGATTCTTCATAATAGCTATTTTTTCCAGAGTGAGATGGAATCTTGGCCTTGTTTTAATTAGCATTAATTGAAAGACTAATGGCATTGAACATCTTTTCATATATTTATTTGCCCTTTCTGGGAGAAGTGTGTATTCATCTCAGATCCCTGTTTTTGGATTGGGTCTTTAAATTTGGAGGAACTAATTTTTTTCATATATTCTAGACAAGTCTTTTGTTGGAGGAACAACTTGTAAAAATTTTTTCCACTGTGTGTTGTCTCTTTACTGTGTTGCTGATTTGTGCCATACAGCAAATGTTGTTTGAGATCCTAGTTTTTGATTTCTTGTAATATTTCCCATGAGATTGAGGTTTTGTTTATAAAGACCATCTATACCTGTTTCTTCAATAGTTTAACCCACTCTCTGTTCCAGCAAATTTAGTGTTTGTTTTAATATAGAGATATTTGATCCATTTTTTTAGTGTGTGGTTAGAGACATGGATCTAGTGTTTGACATCTGGAAAGCCAGTTTTTTCCAGCCATTTTTTCCAGGATCATTTATTAAAGAAGCTATCTTTTTTTTTTCAGTGCAAATGCTTGGTCCCTTTGTAGAAGAGAACATGGATATGTGTTTGGAGTTGTGGGGTTTTTTTTGTTTTGTTTTGTTTTGTTTTGTTTTGTTTTCCTGCATCTGCTAATGTGTTCTTTGCCAATACCATGCTGTTTTTATACAATAGTTCTGCAATATAATTTCAAGTCAGGAATTGTGATGCCCCTTCCCTTGGCTTTGTTGCCCAGAATTATTTTTGCTCTTCTGTGTCTCTTCTGGTTTCAGATGAATTTTAGCAATGTTTTCTATAGTTCTGTAAGGTATGCTATTGATATTTTATTGATAAATTACCTAGCCTAGAGAATCTTAAGGAGACATCCTGCTTATACATAGCATGAAATCCTAAAAACAAATTGTAAAATCCAAGGAAATGTGAACAAAGTATAGGCTTCCATTAATATGTCCTTAGTGATTAATCAATTGAAATAAATTTACAATACTAATGCAAGATGCTAATAATAGTGAAAAATAGTTGGGAGGTATATATGAAACATTTTTGTAATTTTTCTGCATCTTTTCTAAATGTAAAAATTTAACAAATGGAAATAAAAAATAAATTATTATGAGGTAATTACCCCAATGTACTGGATAATATTAGGACTCATTTATCTCATATAGCTATTTCAGTACCACTGAGAAAATACCTCTGTCACCATTAAACAGTGGCATGGTGATAGTTTAATAATACACTTGCTGGGAATGAAATCAAGGAAGAAATCTCATTCATAATAATTACAATTCTGAAGTGAAATAATATATGTGATGTGAAAAAATAGATGTAAGCAAGGAAGAAAATGATCTTTACTAGAAAAATGAAAACTACTGATATAAAAAATTGGAGAACTAGAAAGATAACTCATGTATAGTAAAGTTTAATATAGTTTAAATGTTTCTATGATCTGATGCTATTTATAGGCTTAATCCAACCACTACCTGAATGCAAATGGCATTACTAAGAAAATAGAAAAAATTCTAAAAATACATGGAATTATAGAACACACTTCAAAATGTTGCAAAAGTCCAAATCAACTTTACTGTATTTTTACCATCTCAAGAAATTCTGGAGCCATTCTGTATGTCCCTATTCTGAAGCATTACTGCAATTTAATGTCACTGCTTTCCTGATAAATACATTTACTTGCCCAAGCCAGTCTTCTTACTTCTAAAAATGTATTTTCATTATCAACTTAAGTCATGACCCTTCTCAAATTCCAGTTATTTAAAAGGATAGACATAAAGGTCTGGTCTATCCTTTGAACTTCTCTGAGTCTATCAGTAGGTATTACGACAATTCTTCAAGATCATCAGTGTTACCACAACTTGTGCCTTACAAGCTTAAAAGTAAAGGACGAATCACAAATGGTAAAGGAGCTCTATCTCTAAAAATGGAACTCTGAATATAATGAACTAAAATGTTGGGCTGAAGTCACTCAGCTAAGTATTAGAGCTTGAATCTGAAAAATGTCATATGGATAAAGATAAGTCATCCACCCCTTGGTGATGTTAAGCATGTAAGCTAGTACAATTTATTCAAGTCTTTATTTAAAAACTCCTGAGTATCTATAATTCTGCTGTTATGATGAATACTGAATTTCATCAGAGTAAAACCTGAAAACAAATTTTAAAAATAAAAATGTTAACTAATTTAAGTCCATATTGAGTTAGGGAAAATAGCAATCGCTTTCTTATAGTACTTAATAGCTTTCTTATAGTACAGATTACAGTTGCTGAGAAAGATAGCCTAAATATCCTGGCTTCAGAGCCTTTGATTTTAATTAATGAATCAAGTATTATCACAAGAAACATAGCCAAGATCACTTATATAAATAAACTTAACAATTATAAAGTGAATAAATGAACGAGTTTTTGAAATTGCTTTAACTACATTGGAAAGTCCCCTGCATTAAGTTGTGCATTTTATTTATCTTTGTTTGTATACCTAAACACACCTAAATTTCATAGGAGCAGATTAGCAGGTTTAGTTTGAAAAAAAAGGAGTTTTGTTTTTATCTCTCCTTTATAAAAATTAAATTTTGTACTATTAAAGACCTCTACTGCTAGTTCTTAAAAGTGGTGTCAACTTTAAGTGCTCTGATTATCTATGTCTTATTAAGCTAGGGCTCATTAGTCAGAGAAGATAAAAAGATTTAACAGAAAGAAGGAAGTACTACATTATTGATTAGTTTAAAAAGCCTTCATTCTTAGCAGAAAGTGTTCGATGTAATTTAGAGACTATTTGATGGAATATTTCAGTTTGTCAGGTAATGAATTGAATTAACTAGTGGAGGTTAATTTTTTACAATGATGTTTTAAAGCCACATGACTCTTTATATCATGGTGCAAAATGAAATAGTAAATGGGCTTTATTTTACAAAAGTATTATTTAGCTTATACCAACTCTTATTTTGTTAAAATTATAATTATTTTTGAAAGACATTTTTTCATTACCCTGAAGTTAAACATTTCAAGCTTGACTTTGAATTAGAATGTTCCTCATAGTTGTCTTATTTCTCAAAATAGTTAGAAGTACGTAGATACATACTTATCTAGAGGAATTTTGTAAAATATATATATTCAAGAGTATAGGGGAATATGAATTACCTCTTTACAAAATTTAAGGGAAAATTATTAAATAATTCTTGTTATCATTTACAACTTTATATACATTTAATTTGTAATAACACTCTACTAGTAATGAATTAATAGTGGTGCTTGTTTAGTTCTAACACAAGGGTGATATGGGGATAAGTTATTCGATGTGGGACTATCAAAAGTGGTGTGTAATGCATACGAAATATGGAAAGGATGTGTAATCTCTTCTCTCTTTACACACACACACATGCACACACAAAACATAGCCACGCACACTCCCACTCACTTCCCAGTCTGCAAATATGGATGAATCTCATAGCATTAGCAATATGATGTGCAGCTCAGGCAACAGGTCGTTCTTTGAAATACTCTCTATAAAAACTTGAACTTAGTAGATTCCTTACAATAATTAATTTTCTTTCCCGGGACAAATTCCCAAATGCCCTAGAGCTCTGTAGAAAATTCATAGTTTAAAGACATCTTTTCAAGGGCCCAAGTGGTATATTGATAAATAAAACTTTTTTTCCAAACCGAATGCCATGGAATACTTAGGTATGTTAGATGTAATTTGAAATTCTGTCTTAGGAGTCTAGACTGAAGAATTTAATGCAGGGTTATTTAATATAGAAAAGGGGCATATTTGGAATTCATAAGAGAAAAATACACATTTTACAAAATATTCTTCCTTTTTAGGTCTTCACATGGGTCTCAAACCAACTGGGTTCTGCCCGTTTTCTTCCTCCTTTTTCCATATTTCCATTTGGTTCCTTTTTTTTTTTCTCATTTTCTTCATGTTGTTTTTCTTATTCCTTTTATGGCTGAATCAAAATAACCTAATAAAAGACATAAAGTGAGGGTGAATTCTTTAGACTGATTTGCTACAATGATCTTTCAATTATTAGACAAAGTAACATGATACCTCTGGAATTAGTCAAGAATTAAATAGAACATATCCCCTCATGAGAAACAGAAATCATCCACTGTATTGATTTGCTCACCTTTCCAGGATGGATTTGTTTCACATAGATAATCTTTTACCAGACTTAGTAAAGCCAGGAAATTAGAAATTTTCAAAGCATGGAAACTAACCAGGAAAATGTGGTAATGTGGGGCTCACAACAAATTAACTCAACCCTGAGTGGCTAACAATAGCACCACGATGATTCCACAGATGCTGTATGTCATGATTTCACGTGTGGCTTGGATGGTTCTGGCTCTGTGTTTCTGAGGCTAGAACCCAAGTGGCATGTAGAATTGTAGTTATCTCGTGCTTCCAGGGAGATGAGATCTATTTCCAAACTCACAGTCAGACCTCAGGGTGTTTCTGTTATTGTTTGTATGCATTTCTTTTTTACTTTGACCTAACGAGGCTGCTCATAAAATGGTATATTCTCCTGGAGAAGTGATCTGAGATGCAGACATAAAACCTCCTTAAGTGGAATCTGTGTATTTTTTTGTCATGTAATTTTTGAGAACATGGGTTCTATCTCCTGTACAGTGTGTTCATTATGAGCCAGTAGGTCCAGCCTGAATACCTGAGGGTGAGGATCACTGAGAATCATCTGGTGTCATTATGTACTATACACGTGTACTAATAAAAAATCAAAATTGAAAAAACTATTTTAGCACCTGTTACAAGTAACAATTTAGAAACATGGCAGTGATTTAATGGGGTTTTACTGTTGTATTATTCAGAGTTCCCTTAGAAATGGATTCTGTAGGACAGATAGCAGTGTGTATTTGGGGGTGGAGATAGATGATGATATGTTAGCTCATGGAGTTATGGATGCAGAGAAGTCCCATATGCTACCATTCAGGAGTCCCAGAAACACCACTGACATAGTACAGTGCTAATCCAACCCTGAGAACAGGGACAGCCAATGGTGGAGTTTCCAGGCTAAGTTTCTAATGGCACTAATGTCTATGGAGAAGAAGTTATAGGGCTCCCACTCTAGAAAGAATCCTTTATTTTATGTGAACACTCAACAAGTTACAAGATACCAGCCACACTGAAGAGTGACCTGTACCAAGGCCATAGACTCAGATGTTAATCTCAACTGGAAGCTTCATCACTGATACAAGGAGGTGGAAGTTTATAGTGCTCGACAGAGAATTAAGATCTAAGTATTAGGACTTAGAAAAAAATGTACAGAGGAAGACATTGAGCCCTAATGGTCTGTTAATATTGGACTGAGACAGGTTTTGAGATAAGCAATCAAAAGCTGGATTCCATCTTTGACTAACCTCTGTAAGAATTACATGATTTTATTTTTAAGTGGTCTCACTAGTCTTACAAACATTAAGGCAGTATATTTCCCATGAAAGTGCCATATCGTAGATGAAGGATATTCTTAGGTCTATAATCTATTACCTCTTGGAAATTATATAAAATATTCAGTATCTCAGAACACCATAGCAATTTAAATTCTGACATAACTAGACAACATACTATTCACTTTTCATGGTGAAGTAAAGCTTGGATTCACTATATGCAAGCAATTAAAAACAGAAAAGGAATATACTCTCAGGATTGCTATGTGTCTGGACCAGAAGGCTGCAAAATACCCACTTCTAGTAGCAGGTTTACATTACTCTTTGGGTTATGTAATTATTTCCAATCTGTTCTTCCTAAGGGTTCCATTAAATCCTATAAACTTTTACAGCGTGATCTCAGGAGTGCTATGTGTAATTAAGAGTCTGCTACAGACTTCAGAAAGCAAGACGACGTTGATAAGAGAGGCACCTATTCTCCAAATGGGGCAAAGAAAACAAAAGTAGTGATCACTGATGCAGAGCCAATTAATATTTAGAGATACAGGCAAATGAAATGGTGTTAGAGGATTCTGATAGACTCATGGTGGATGGAAATTACAGGTGACTCTAAAGCATTATTAGGAAATACTTTTAGTTTTCACAAAACAAAACTTTGGGGCTTAATTTCCTATTCATAGTTTATGGAACCTATGAATACTAACTTCATACTGGAGGGTACCTAGAAGCATGCACTTGCAAAATTGGTCAGAATGAGTAGATTTTATAAAGTAAAGGACATTTCCAAGATAGGTTTGCTACATTTAAAAATGGATTTTGCAAATTATATAACTAATAAATAGAATGCCAAGTATTAAAAATCACATTGGTGTTATACAAGATCTGAGAAAATTACGGCTTTATGAGCACACAGATGACTTGCATATAAATAAGAAACTAGAACATATGTAAAGAAAATAAAAAATACTTTACTGTTTAATTTTTTATTACTGAAATTCTCAGAAGCACAGAATTAGAATACAATGTTCAAGTATTCGTCATTGTTATAAGTAACCAATTTTAACCAATCTGCTTTATTAGCAGCTTGTTACTACTGTTTTGAAACTACCTCTAGACATATCACCCATAAATATTTTGTTACTGCTTTCTGACATGGAAGTCCTTTGTTTCCTATGATTCTAGTAAAAGACTATGAATTTCAGCTAAAATATCAACAGCAATATAATGGTTACAATATTTTATCCTTAAGTTCAAATGAGTATCCCAAGAATCGTTATTTAGCTTGACTCTTTTTTTCTATAATACTTTTTTCCTGTCTTATCTCAAATTTATCATTGAAGAATAATTATGGCAAAGAAATAGAACAACTGTCATAACTAATGATTCCATTACCATTTTTCTGGTTTCTAATGGAGTCAGCAATCAGTTTTCTATCCACTTTCCTGAAGGTGTTAATAATCAAGATGTTTAAATATTCTCAAGTTCTGTTTGGAGGTAAGAATATCTTACAATGATAGTGTGTTGTCCCTGTTGTAGTCCACTAGGACAGCCACTGTCAGTATGAGTCATAACCAGTGATGTTACCCCAAAGTCCAATTTCAGAGTCATCTCTATCATAAATTTGCTAATTATTCATGCTATATCTGTAGCAACAGATTTATAGTTTCCACATGGACATTGAATTAATTTTCTAAAACCAACCTAATATTTCTTCAATAATTTCATAGAGCTATATTTCTCAAGTAATTTTCCCATCACTATAGTAGAATACCACTAAATGGATAATTTCCTTTAACCAAAAAAAATGTATTTCTCACCTTTCTGGAGACTGAGTAGTCCATGATTCATGGTCTGCTCTAGGGGTGGCATTCTTCTGCATAACAACATGGCCAAAGGGCATCATTGCCTGTTGAAAGTGAGGGGACATTGAGGGTTCTTCCTCTTTTTCTAAAGCTTTTAAATACATCGTGGAGGTTCAACCTCAGGCCTCAATCAGTTCTACTTACTGTGTCCTATTTCACTTATGAGTATGCTCTCAAGGTACATCCATTTCAGTCTAAATGACTCAAATTTATAATTCATTATAGATTAGTACTCAAAAAAAAAAAAAAACATCTTCTTTATCCAGTCTCTTGTTGATGGTTATTTGGGCTGTTTCCAAGAGTTAGCTATCACAAACTGAGCTGCTATAAACATGGATGCACATATGTCACTGTAGTATGATTCTTTCAGTTATTTCATGTTAAATATTTGAAACGGGGAAACACCAGGGTCAAAAGTGACTTCTACTCCTAGTTCATTAAGGAATCTTCATTAAGGAATCTTCTCATATGCAGTCTACATACTCAGCAGTAGTGGAGGAGGGTTTCTTTCTCTGTACAACCTCACCACCATTCGTTGTTGATTGATACCATGTGAGCAGTCATTCTCTGTGGAGTGAGATGGAGTCTCAGTGTTGTTTTCATCTGTATCTCTTGAATGGCCAGTGCTGAACATTCTTTGTGTGTTTTTTGCTGTCTTCTTCATTTGAAAAATATCTGTTCATTTTAGATGCCCATTTTTGAACTGAGTCTTTAAATTTGAGGGACTGGCTTTTTTTAAAGTGCTTCATACATTGTAGATAGTACTCCTTTGGAAAAAGAACTGATAAAAATTTTTCCTTGTATTGTATTGTCTTTGTGCTCTGTTGGTGGTTACTTTTGCTGTGTAGAAGCTTTTTAATAAGGTGAGATCCTAGTTGTTGATTCCTTTTGCTATTGAGGTTTTGTTCATAAAGTCTTCCCCATGCCAGTGTTTACAAGAGTTCTACTTATCTTCCTGCAGGTTTAATGTTTGCTTTAATATTTAGGTCTCTAATCTACTTTGATTTTAGTTTCATCTTAAATATCATTCATACAAAGACTCAGAACTAGAAATAAACTAAACTACTTTTCCTTTTTGGAGATCTTTTTTCCCCACTTTTTCATTTTCCTTCTTAAAAACTAGGAAACCTAGTAAGATTATTATTCCAAATGATGACTTACTTTATTTAAAAAATTAAAATAGTGGGACAGTTTTATCAAATTACATGGAATTCTTGCAAATTTATATATTGATATTTCTGAAATAAATGCATTGATTTCAGTATTCATCTTGGCAGGTCTGGGTAAACTTCATCTAGGATCTCAGGACTGACATACACTGGTGTATAGCTCACTTTGTACATGTATTGTCAAAGGCCTAAAATCACACATTATAAAACTGCTGGATGTTTCCTCAGGAAATGACATTTAGAAACAAACACCAAGTGCTAGATGTATTAGCAGATATTTAAAGTTCTATTATTTTTATGCTTTTATACCCTTTACACTAGCTAGAGTTTGACATTCTAGCTTTTTTTAAGAATCAAAAACAGCAACAAAACATACCTCTGTACTAATACAACACTGTGACATGTCAAGTGAAAAATTTTAGGGACCTCTTTAAAATAGTATGATTTTAACCTTTTCTGCTTAGCATTCAATATATCATAAGGATCTATCAGTATATTTTTGTTTTGAATTACTTCCTAAGTGGTTTTAATTATAAATCTTGATATAACTTTCAACCCCATTTACTAGCCTCTCAAAGGACAAATTTACTTTTTTATAAATCTACAGGATCTTTGGAAGCTTATCTTTCTACAACCTCAATAGGTCTGCTACCTTGTGTCCTTAAAATCATTTTAATCTATAGGAAAAATCACTAATGTTTAGTTACAAAGTGAACAATGACTGAAATTACTACTTTTTGCATTCTTATTACCTAAGAGCAATTTTCTTGGCATTTCTTGCCCAACAATTACCAAAAATTCTGTGACTATTGACTATGAAGTTACACATAAGTTTTAGTAAAAAGGGAACATGTTACATTGTATGGAAATATAAATTGAGCCTTTTGTATTTCTTATATTTTGTTTTATTAGGGAAGTGATCCAAGGGAACAAATAAAAAGTGAGGTGGAGGGGAAGGGGACATGAGTAGAGTAAAGATAAGCCATGTAGGGCTGAGGATTTAGCTCAAGTAGAACTGCGCCAACCTTGGACGCACAAGGGCCGGAGTTCAATCCCCAATATTACACACACACACACACAAAGATCAGCCATGTACAGAACCCTGATCATTCCAATCAATGGAGATGATCCTTTTTTCTCTTAAATTTCTTGGTTTAGTTCTCTGGAAGTCAGCTGAGAAATTTTTTTACAAGAAGAATCAAAAAATAAAGTCAGAGGGACACATAACTGCATTGTACCTTTAATGACAGTTAATCTTACAAGTAAAATCACACTGAGTATTGAGATGATACCTAGATACAATTCCATAAACCCAAGAATAAGAGGGTGTAATATATTTGTAAAGATAAAAATAAATAAGGCATTGCATATATTATTCAACTTTATAGATTATTTTGTGACAAAACTTATTTTCAAATGTCATGTCTTTGCCTATGTGTTGGTTCAGAATTTAACCAGTATCTTAAGCTAAAACTATCTACTCCTTGACAATTTGTAATTGGAACTAAGAGATTCAAGGATGTACATTACTATTTTTTTAAAAAGGAGCAAAATCATTCTGATATTTAAAGCCATGTGCCCTGCAGGGGAGTAGAAAGGAAGCATAACAAAATTTTTTTAAAAAGAAAAACAAGGAACATGTCCTGTCAAGAAGCTGAAGGTGAGAGTCAGCAGAAAACAATTACTTATTTTAAACAATACACAAAATTTAAGGTGATAGAACACACTCATGGAAGAATACCTGAAAAATGTGTATTTTAGAAAAAAGCTAATTGAGTAAACAATTATAAAAGACATTATGAAGTAGATGTTTCTCAAATGAGAAGCAGATGTAGAGATGTACAGGGGAAGGTAATAAAAGCATTTTGAATAAGTAATGTACATGGATTAACTCACCACAGGAATGAACTCACCATTAAGAACTGCAAAGTGTGTACAAAATAAAAGGGATTAAGAAATGGGTGGATGGGGAAAAACGAAAAGGTAGTGAAAGAAGGAATTAAGATGTATTATGTACATGTTCCAATCACCCACAAGGTATGTAAACATAATAAATACCAAAAATGCTAGTTAGTATTGGAGAAAAAGTAAAAAATAGTAATAATCTCAACTAGTGTGCTAAGAGCCAATTTCCACATAAGGTTGAATCTGGAATAGAATTTTGAGGTCTAACTTATTCTTCATGGATGAATTTGATGAGGTGGTAGACAGCAAAGGATTGAGACACACTGAGATTTTATAGCAATCAGTTTAAATAATAAAGATTCAGAAAGTGGTAAGTCCAGAGGTGATGCATT
>PVIC010028239.1:0-23352 GCA_004025085.1 Thryonomys swinderianus
AAAACACATAGTTGTGAGATTAGTAGATTCTTTCTCACCCTCCGGACCCAATCAATCCCTAAGCACTGAAAAAGAAACAAAGAAGGCTTTTTGGTTTTGGTTTTCTGTTTATATTCCCAGTATTTCTTTTGATGTGAGATCCTCAAATGTTTACAAAATTGTGGATCTGGACCTTAAAGAAATTTTAGAGTTTGTCTTTCAAAGTATAGGAAAACACACTCTATAATTTTCTGGCACGGGGATGGCTCTAAGTTTCAAATGGACCTTTCTTTCTCCACAGAGGAGGTAAAGGAATGCTAATGAACATAACTAACCTTTGTATAGTCACTGATTTGGGTCTAGATATGCATTCAGAATTCGCAGTCCTGACGCATTCAGAGCAATAGATTGGTTGGGTCCACACTGTGTGTCTTCTGAGGCTCCTGGAGTCCACCTGTTCTGTTCATAAACCCTGGGGAGCTTGTTTCCGGGAATGTATAGCAAATAGTTGCTGGCAATTTCTTTCCGTAGATCTCCTCTGATTTGTTCAATTATTGCTGCCTCGTGTCCAGACTTCTCCAAAGAGATTCACAACTCACTGTGGTCCTTTTCGAGCTCTGTGAGTGAAGGTCCCCAGGTTGCGTCCATCTTCAGAGATCCACCAAGTCCCTCGCCGCCCTGAATATATCACCTGCACCCAGCAAACAGACCAAGCAAGTCTTCCCTTGAGACTCTTCAGAAGCAGATGCCTACCCTGATGGGGGAGAGGGAATCCAAATGGACCTGGGAATTACTGGAGTCACATATGAGTGGTCACCTTGGGTGGCTGAGCTCTGAGGAAACCACACCTGACCTTGGGAAAGCTCTGGCCATACAGGCAAAGCTGGGACAGGTGGAGCTCAATGCCCATGTACACAAAGCCTTTATACAGCCGGTTCCCACTTGGCAAGTCTGAGGGGCCTAGACACTAAGTGTCACTAGGATTTTATATTGCCAGGGTCATAACCTCAGGATCCGGGGAACTGGGACCACAGCTCCATGCAAGTGCTCTTCCCACTCCACCCACTTCCCTGAGGCACTGACCTTGACCTTCATCTTTCTCACACAAGATGTGGCTCAGTCTTCTCTTATAAGTTCTTAGTCTTCATGTGATTAGGATCATCTCAAATCTCTCCTACTCTCTGCATTTTCTATTTCATAAAATTCCACTATGAGGCTATCTATTGGTGCCTGGGGAAAGGTGGCTTCAATTTCCTGATTAGCCCCAATTAAAATCAGATAATTTAAGATCAATGTTAATTTTTCCCATGATGTATTATCTAATTGTGAAGTCTATAGGACTACCTTCAACAGACAGAACTTTGCTCCCTTAGCTACTGCATTTAAACAGTATGCTGGCTTCTCAATAATCGAACATTGGTGCAAGTCTCTCTCTTCTGGCTCTCCATGTAGCACAGGATTCTTATTTCTAGCCAACACTCCCAGAGAACTCCATGCCTGGAAAATCCCAACAGGAAGCAGCTTTCTAAGAGTGGGTCTACCTCAGTGCTGTGCCTGCAATCCCAGGTTGGTGCTCAAAGCTGTCAGAGGAAAAACTTTTCACACATTGGAAGTTACCCTTGAAGATCTCAGTTGAATTTTTTTTTTTGAGACAGGGTCTCGCTTTATAGTTCAGGCTGTCCCTGAGCTCACTGTGTAGCCCAGGCAAGCCTCGAACTCAGCAATCATCCTGCCTCTGCCTCCCGAGGGCTGGGATTACAGGCGTGAGCCACCATGCCCAGCTGAATTTTTTTTTTTTGTCTTTATAATCAGTACAACAGAAAAGATATGCTTGGGCCTTGTGGATCTGGAGGCTCTGTGGGTGAAACATCTCCTCAGGGCCTGCTACAGACATATTTCACCATACTGGGAGACCATGGGTATATGTCCTCTGTACACCACTCCTGCGGTTTCCTGATGAGGAATTAACACAGTACTTTTGATCTCCTTGGCGAAGAGTGGTTTTCCCAGGTAAGGGTCTGATTTAGAAATTCATGAGAGAGTGGCTTTGAGGTGATCTCTGTAAAGCAGCTTGCTGGCTAATTTCTATTCCGGTCCTGTTTTTACAGAAGACAGACATATCCATTCTTAACAGCATTTGCAGTATCAGCCCTAAGGTTGGGGAGTAAATGCTGCATTTCACTTGTACAGAAAGCTTTTCAGTATTCTGAGGAATCTCAGGGTGTTTTCCTTTGTTCTGTGATAGCTTCAGTGGAGAGATTGTGATATGGCAAATGAAAAGTTGTGCAACTTTTATAATTCAGAACAAATATCTATAGGCAGAGCAGGGAAAAGCTCTGTGTCTTCTTATTGATCTGGGCTGTAAGCTAAACCCATGGGCTCTTCTGAGACATTTTACTGTTGTTTACACACTAGAGAGAAAATCCACAGACCTGCCGAGAATATTGACAACCAAGTATTCCCTGGTCAGTGCCAAAATCAGTCAAATAAATTGCTGCTCCTTTAAGGAGCCCACCTCCCTAAATGAAAGCCAGATGTTCCACAGGTGACCCAAGAGAATACCACAATTCCCTGATTTCCATAAATAATAGGGAAATCTGTCAGGAGGAATAAGCAAAGATAGATCATTCTAAAAGCCTGCCTGCATTCCTGATTTTTAACTCTTTGTCAGCCAGAAGCACCCCTATTTTCCTTTATATGAAAAGGAAGGACGTGTGCTTTGGTGGTGGATGGCACTTTCAGGTCCATGGCTTTGTGCGGTGGATGTGGATGCGGCTGTGAGCTTGTCCTGAGAGCTGGGGACAGGTTCCCAGAGGGGCAGTGCCGCACTGCATAGGGGAATTTGACCTGGCCCCTGAGCAGAAGCCCCAGAGCCTTGGGCCAGCTGCGCATGACTTGGTTTCTGGATTTTCTCCCCTTCTGGGCCTCTCCCTGGATGGGGCAAACTCTTCTTTTGGGACAATGCCTTCTACACAAAGCATATACCTTCCCTCTCCTGACATTCGAAGGCCTTGAAGCCCTAAGTCTACCTTTTCTCACATTAATTCAGCTGCCGTTCTTATGCCTGGTGTTTGTCTGGGTTGTTCTTGTTATTTTATCTGGTGTGACCACCTTCATCTCTTAAATGGCTTGTTTACATCATGACTATTTTTAAAATCAATATCTACTTGGTATATAGGATTTTCTGGTGAAAGATACATGATTGAGTCTTTATTCACACAGAGCCAGTCCTTAAAAGTCTGATGACATTTCATATGTTTTATTAATATTTTATTTTTCTTTATTGAACTGTAGCTTGACACACAGTAAGCCATACACTTTGAAAGTATATAATTTGACAAGCTTCATCTTAGTTTATGGCATCTTTATTGTGGCACAATTAGCATCCAACAAATTGCACGTTCTTGAAGCGCAGAGCTGTGTGTTTGTCATATATACAGAGCTGTGCCTCTTTCGGGCCTTCTCACCCTCCTCGTTTTCCTAGCAGCAGATCAGCTGCATTTTCTAGAATTGGATGTCAGCCAGACCATGAATGAGGATTCCTCCTGAGACCATTTATGCTTAAAGTGACCATCAACGTGGTGGAAATTACAGCCACAAGTTTAGTTGGAAGTGGAGGTGCTTGCAGGTAATTCCATCCTTCTGCCAGGCTGAAGCAGGAAGATCAAAAGTTTGAGTCCCATCTGGATAATTAGGTAACAGAGAGATCACTCTCAAAATTTAAGTGAATAAATAAACAAATAAGGCTGTGGACCTAACCTAGAGAGAAAAAGCTGAGTTCTTTTCCCCATACACACGCACACGCACACACAACGCACGCACACACACATGCAAGCACACATGCTTTCTCCCAGTGTTCTCTTGCCCCTATTTGTTGTTTCTCTGCACTTGGAGCAGAGTATCTGAGGATCAAATTTTCCTGGTAGTAATTTGCTTATTAGCCACATTCGCAGTGTCAACCCCGGGACAGCTGCATTGGGATGAGGTGGTGACCACCATTCCCACCCTCTGCGAGGTGTGCTCAGTTATCTCACTTCTGCATCTGCTCAGGGCCTGTTATACACTTTCATTAAATACCCAGGTGTATTTAGAGACACATCCTAGAGGAGCGTGTGAGGCCCTGGTCCCCTCCTCATAGCCAGACCTGCTCTCTGGCCACAGCTGTGTCCTCACTGCTCTGCCCTCCTTTGCCAACTAGATCCCTCTTGTACTCCTGGCACCACAGCCCTACTATGACAACATCTGTATTTTTTATTTATTTGAAAAACCAAAGTTTACTTCACTATTACTTTTTTCACAGCTTTATCGAGGTGTGATTTACATATCATACCAGTTATCTGTTTTAAGAGCACATTTGATGATCTTTATTGAATTTACACAGTTGTGTGTGCCACATCTCATCAGTTTTAAACTTCCTCAATACTTCAGAACTCTTCCCTGGGCTCAGCTCATAATCCACCTCCAGCCCTTCTCCCAGGAGCCACCCATCTCCTCTCTCTGAAGACAAGGTTCTTCTAGAATGACATCGCATGAATTCACGTGTTCCATGCTTCCCGTGTCTTTCTTCTCAAACTCTGCAGGGTTCCCCTGGGAGGGGCTCAGGGCCCTGCTTGACTCGGCAGCCTCTCCACGATGCTTTGTAGGCACCACCATCATTGGGTTATTCACTTATCTCTTGATGGTTTCCAGGTTGAAGAACCACAGTCTAATCTTTGTATGCATATATGCTATAATTCACCTGGGGAATAGTACGGGCCTGAGTGACAAGCTTATGTGCTGAACAGATTCTTATCTTTTAACGAAACTGACAGACTCCAATGGATTTTGTCAATGCCTGTACAATTTTTACCTTCTGTCTTTGTTAAATTTTCTCATTGCTGGCACAAAATACCCAATTCCCAAAGTTAAAAGGAGGAAAGGTTTATTTTGGCTCACACTTTTCTAGAGATTTCAGTTCATAGCTGGCTGGCTCTAAGGCAGGGTGGCATGGCATAGGGTATCACAGAGAAGAAATAATTCATGGCATGAAGAAAGCAACAAAAGCAGCAGGCAGCAAATGATGACTTTAACCCTCTTTCAGTTCCTTATATTCTACCCAGACTACTTGCCCTTACAGCAGTCAGCTCTCACACCAGAGCATGTCAAACCAATCAGTGGACTAATTTAGGAATCATATATCTTTGATCTTAGTATCATACACACTAGATGCAGCCACCTCTGGAAAGTCGACCCATGACCACATGAGATTTTTAGGGATATCTAGACATAAGCCTTAATACCTTCCCACAAGCACCATGTGGAGGTAGTTTGGGGATGTCAACTGTTTGATTGTAGCATTCTATAGTTCCTCCCAAGGGACAGCTAGAACCAGCATCCTTGCATTATGGTTAGCATTCTCTCCTGGAATTCAACCCATCTTCCGCCTACAAGACTAAGACAATCTTGGCTTGTTAATAATGTTAATTACATCAGTAATTTTTCTCACCTCTGCTATAGATCATTTACATGTTTCCTATTAATTATAAGGCATAGATAGATTATAGGTATTTATAAGATGGAGAATTTTTGAGACAGTGTCTTACTGTGTAGCCCAGACTATCCTCAAATGTGCCATGATCTTTCTGCGTCAGTCTCCTGAATGCTGGGATTATAGGCATGCACCACTGCACTTGTCTTGATCATTACTATTTGTAGACACAGAAAGTAAATGCAGGAAGGATTAAATTATTTTGGTGGTTCATCATGAGGCAGGCAGTGTGGCCTTCTACTGAATGAAGATAAACCACTTGTTCACATTTGTGTACACACACCTGGAGTGTGAGAAAAGAGAGTTCGCAGAAGAGGTGGTATTTAGAGAATTCAATGTACTATATCCCATAGGTTACTTTACTTTAACTATTTATGTTCCAGTTTATCAAGTCTTTTGCTGTACATCTTTTATCTTGAATTCTGAAGCTCATTCTTATGCAGGTTACCTACAGGCCACACAACGAGCTGTAGAATCGTGCACATTCCTCCATAGAGAGGAGACAGCTGCCCCCTTCCTTCACATAGAGGAGCCCTTGCACCTAGCAAGGTGGTGGTGGGTGTTCCTGGGCTGTCCAACAGTCTGCCAGGCCCAGGATGCTGGCAGCAGAATTGTCTTAGGCTTGGCCAAGGTGTAGAACCATAGGTGATGAGGGGCAGAAACTCAGCCCCTCAATCCGCAAAGACCACAGGCACCCTGCATACTTCAGAGGAAACTACCTGTTGTTTTTCAGATATGTAAGGGTGCAATTTCATGCATGACAGCTCAATAAACCACATTTAAAATATTCGATTCTTCAAATTTAAACCAGGCACCTGACTTGAGTGAAATTTCCAGTGGAGTTTAAATCCCTCCAGGCCCCTGACATTTGTAACTGTTCACATGTTAACTCAAACCATTCACTCACTCACCTTAGTAAAAGCATGTTTTGGGATTTTATGTGCTGGGATCGGACATCAAAGAATTGATTTTATTACCGCACTCTTATAGCCAAGTCTGAATTCACAACAGACTTTGCTCAGCAGCTAGTGGGCATGCATGGGGGGTAGCTATGCATGCAACAAAACAGGTGAGCTGAGATCCATCAGGGTCTAAATGGAAATCTTCCTCCACCTGGGACTCCCAAAAGAACCCCTGCAGGATTGGGAAATGCTGCCTTTCTTTCTGGTGTGTGTATGGGGCATTGCTTTTGTTTTCTTGTTCAGAAATGATTTTTCCTCCATTATGCAGTCTGACCAACCCCGTGAGCTCTCTGAAAGTTTTGGGATCACTCTTATAAACCACTTCAGGAGCAGGTAGACTCTGCTGAACTGGAAGAGTATCAGAATTTTTTCCCATCCAAACCCTAAGGCTCGTATCATTCCACAATGGCCATTGGCCTGACTTGGCTGTGCTGTGCCTATGCCCACACACACCCACATGCACATGGGCAGAGGACCATGGTGCCCTGGACAACAAGTGCAGCCCTGCAGCTCCCAGCCACACCCAGGAAAGCGTGCAGAGAGACCACCCTGTGCTCCTCTCTCCTCAGGAATATGTCCCCTGAATGTCTTGGGAAATGGCAGGATGGCCCTATTCTGCAGGCCCCTGCACTCCGCTCTGCTCCCCGATGAAGTCGCTTTGGGGACGTTGTTTTTTTGTTTTTGTTTTTTAGTTTAGTTTTGTTTTCTTGAGATAGGGTCTGGCTTTGTTGTTCAGGCTGGCCCTGAGCTCACTGTGTAGCCTCGAACTCAGCAATCCTTCTGCCTCTGCCTCCCGAGTGCTGGGATTACAGGTGGGAGCCACCTCACTCCAGGGACTGTGGTACGTGGTACTGATTGATGGTCGGTGTAAGTCACCACCCCCAGTATTGTTTTATGTGGTTACGGGGCATCAAATCAGGGAGCTTTTGCTTGCTAGGCAAGCAAACAATGAGCTAAATCTCCAGCCCTGGGGACATTGATTTTGACCCATCCTCTGTCACTGGGGTGCAAACTCTACAGGAGACCTCTAGAGTGCACCTCTAGAAAGCTGAAACTTTGAAGTGGATTTTCCTGAAAACTTCCATGGGTCTCTAGCTTCTAGGCTCTCCACACAATGGTATCAGAATGATCAAATACCTCTGAATACTTGTTCTTGAGCCCCATTCTCCCCGTTGTTAAGTGGATGCAACGAACGCTCAGGGTCCCAAGTGAAATCTTGTTTCCAAATAACTGCTTATAGTTAATTACTGAACAGCGGCAACTAGGCCTCTGTGAAAGTGATCCAAAGCTGTGGATAAGTGTGCAAAAGCGGGGCTGGTGTGGGAGCAGCTCCTCCCTGACAGTGTGAGTGTTTCTGATGAAGGGATATTAAGCAGTAATTTTCTCTATCCACAGATGTTTGTAAAAGAGGAAATTGGCTTAAAGCAAAACAAAGTAAACCAAAACAAAATAAAACAAAACACAGTTTCAGTTTCACAGAATGAAAAACTTGACTGGAAAATGAAAATAAGAACTAGCCCGAGGACACAGCAGCACCTTGGCAGGAGCAAACTGAGTCTGGAGCCTGCTCTAGGTCTAGGGAGGAGGTGGGGTGAGGCTCGGGTGGGTGGCCGGAACTGAGAGAGCAGAGGTCACATTTCCAGCTGTGCAGAGGCCAGCATGCACCTTGGACAGGTGTGGGAGGCTCAGCAGGCTGCAGAATGAGTGGGGAAGCTCACAGCCTACAGCTCTCAGGGCTGAGGGTTGGGGCCTCCGCAGAGCTTCCAGAAGCTGAAAGTCAGCACCCCATATTGTCTCACCCTCCTGGCCTCAAAAGGGGCCCCAGCACTCTTAGTTAAGAAATGATCTAGAAATTCAATTCTGTTCCGTGGCAACTGTGGTACTTGCAACAGAACAACTCCTGTCTGTGGGCCTCACTGGGAAGGGTGGGGCTGATTGGCCAGCAAGGAGCTCCCTGGGAGCAGAGTCTGTCTTGGAGGGGCCACCTCTATCCTCCAGCCTGACCCTTGGGGGAAAGTAAGGGCGCACAGCCCATGCGCTCCGGGTCTGTCCCCCATGGACTCTTGACTCTCACTGGCCGCACCCAGGTTCGGTGTCTGTTGCCCCCTACACATTTGGCCATTTCCTCAGTCCCTTTGGGCCCCCAAAGCCCAGGGTACCAAAGGGAGGAGCCCACGCAGGGGTCCTGAGGAGAGGAGGGGGAGCATTTCGGCTCCTGTAAATCCCAGCAAACGTCTGTTTTGCTTAGAGGCACCTGAACATCTGTGCAGCCAGTACAAGATCATCTGTCTGGACAACTTTTTCCCAACACCTCCAGAGGCCGAGCCTGCCTGCCAGGCTGCCCGGGCCAGGACAGGTGCTGAGCAACATGTGTCCAACACCAGGAGGCATCAGGTACCTTTCATGTTGGAGGAGCACTTTCTAGCCCTTTGATTTTTAAAAAAATTTATATCCACACTTCAGAGTCTATGGAGTTGTGTTGCAGCAAAAACACATAACTGTGTCTGACCAAGGACGGGCTGCAGAAGTGTCTCCTGTTAATTTCACTGAGCTGAACTGTGTTCCCAGGAACCTTGGGAAGCTTTTTGAAAATCTCACCTGTGTTTCCAATTAGTGTAAGGATGAGTGATAGAAAAACAGAGAGAAATATCTGTGTACTCAAGGCAAGAGGCATGGCAGAGCACTTCACACTAGAGCAGCAACAGCTGAAATAAACCGTGCATCTGGAGAGAAAAGAGAAGATGGGAAGAGCTCAGTCCCTCAGAAGCAGTGAGCGCTTTCACAGTGAGTCAGGGCACCCAGGCTCATGCGGGAAGCTTTGATCAGGCACTGAATAGGAGGCGGCTCTGCTCTCCTGCTGGTTATTACAGACCCCAAGTGTTAGATGCTGTGTCTAAAACCCGGATCTTGCAGAGGAGGCCAAAATGTGTGTTCTATCTAAATGACTGATTTCTAAAATACTATTTAAACCCACAGACTGAATGGATCACCAGAGATAATCTCATTTGCCAGTTTGCAACGTCTTATCTAGAACACTTGCTCTGAAATGTTTCAAAAGCAAAAACCATTTTTCAAATTTTCCATTTTATGTTAGACCTGAGGATCTAACATAAAAACTGATAGAAACACTTCTGTTTTCATCAATTTATTTTGTTTACCTCTGTAGTATTTCTCATTACAATTCAATAAGCAATGAGGCTATTTTGATTGATTCTGAGAAGTTACCATTGTGGGGCATTGATTGTAATATTGTTTTATTTGGTTACCAAACCCACAGCTTTACTATACTGTGCTTTGGCAATGCTATGACAATTTGTACTCACAGAATGAGAAAGACAGTTGTGAAGGGTGATGATGTTTTCTATTTTGCACTATTGGGGATTGAAGCCAGGGCCTTCACAATGAAGTATATCCCATACACTTTTATTTACTTTTCACTTAGAGACAAGATCTCACTAAACTACTAGGTTTCCCAGGCTGGGCTTAAACTTGCCATCCTTCTGCCCCAGCCCTAGAGTATGTCCTAACACTCTGGACAATTCCAATTAAAATAGATTAGGGACTTTAACAAAGAACAGTAGAAAATACTTTTTTTCTAAATTAAGTAAAAAAAAAAAATGTAGTAACTTTTCTTTTCTTTTGTGTAACACTAAAAGTCAGGTTAGAAGAAAAGCAAACTCAAAACTAGCCCCAAACCTACCTGCAAGAGAATCTCCTCCTGGCTTGGAGGTGGGGAACTGCCTTCCCTTGTGCACTGAGTGTGCTTGGGCCACGCCTCTGTAGAGTTGTGTGCAGGGTGGAACTGCTGCTGAAGAAGATTGCAAAGGCACCATGAGTGTATCATGGTTGCCAACAAGTGAGCTCAACCTGCAGAAAGGAAAGGAACTTCTCACTTATTCCATGAACAAAGCCAAAGTCTCTTCACAGATACAAAATAACACATGATGAGTAAATGGGTGGGTGGAAGCATGGATGGGTGAACAGAGAGATGATAGGTGATACAGCTAGATGAACAGACAGATAAAAAAGTAGATAGGTGGATAGATGGATAGATAGATGATAGATAGATGATAGATAAATAGATATAGATGGAAAGATAGAAGATAGGTGGTAAGTACATGGCAGATATATGTAGATAGATGATACGTGATAGGTGATAGATGGTAGCTAAACATAGATAATAGATAAATAGGTGACACATAAGTGCTATATGAAAGATAGTGATACATCAAAATATATAATGGGGACCCTAGTTTGAAAATAATATACCAAAAAACTATAACGAAGAGAATTCCCCTGGCTGAAATAATGTCATAAGAAGAGATGTTCCTACAGCAGGCAGATGAGCAGCTTGCTGGGAAACCCCTTGGGACAGTCTCCCAATGCACAAGGGCTGGGACTTGCAGGTGACTCCAGTGCAATGTTCTTAAGGCTTTCCAGCTTTTTATTAGGCTTCAGGCTCCAGCCTGTGTATGTGGAGTTAAAGCCCAGAGCAAAGGACACACCCGATGTCACTCAGCCACACAAAGCCACTCTAAGAGTAGCGTCCCTTGACCGTCTTGGTAATAGATAAGTTTGTGCCTCAGTTTCCCACCTGGAGAACTGGAATGGAGAAAGTATTTGGCAATCATCTGAGAGTTTAAGGGCTATTGAGCCTTTTATTTCATGCTTCTCTGAGATCAGCAGTAAAGGAAAGTAATGGATACTGCGTGCAGATCATAAGCAGAAATACTGTCGACACGTAAGAAAAGGCAATCAGTGTGAGATGTTACCTGCACTACTGGCCCCAGAGAAGAGTCATCGTTCTAACTCAGTGTTGATCATTAACACATGGATCCAGTCAGTTTTCTTTAAAGGGAAAAAAATGATGATTTGGAGCATGGGTGTGCCTGGATCCTGAGCGCTGACTTCCTCTAAGCCTGGCTACATCCTGGCTGGAGGCAACTGCCAATCACTGATCTCACTGGGAATTTCAAGGTTGTATCATTTTACACAGTTTGGAACATGATAGTCATTGAGAAGTATAAAAAATATCCTTACTCTTTCCCGCATTTTGTCCATGACACATTTGGTATTTAAAAATAAAATTGTTCAACCACTTTTCATTTTTATTTCCATGTTTTCACACAGTGAAACCAACAGAGCATTATTCCTATGAAATCCCAAAGAATAAACTACTTTCAGGCTAACATGGATCATGCCATAGAATACTAGACAGGACAAAGCATCAAGTTTGGATCCCTGTTGGCTGTGCAGGGCTGATGGAGGGCTGCAAATCTCTGTGCAGTGATCCATCCCTGTGGAGAAGCTCTGTTGAAGATGAAGGTTCCTATAGACCCTTTGGGCCCCACAGGCAAGACAATGACTTTCTTGCTGGATGAATGCCTGGCTATGATTTCTTCAGATGAAACTGCAGAGTCACGGGTAGAGCTGGCCTCTGGTGGTGGTCAGTTGCCTCCATGATGACCAGATGTGGAAGATCTACAGATGTTTTGGGAGCTCCTTTCTGAACCATAATGGAGATTGTTTTGCTCTGGCTAGTCAGCTTGAAATCATTTTCAGTTTGTTCCAGTTTAAAAGGCCACAGTTAGAGAAATCTGATAAAGATTCTCCTGCTGTATCACCTAACAATGTGTCTGTAGTCACCTTCTTGTCACTGAGACAAAATCCCTGACGCTGCAAATTAGAGGAAGGTTTACGTGGGCTCGTAATTTCAGTGTGTCAGGTCCACGGTTGGCTGACTCTAAGGGAGAAATAACATTGCAGAAGGACATTTAGACAGCGGATTTTTTTGCCTTCATTATTTCGTATTTAAAGTTTATTTAGTCTTGATTTATGGACCAAAAGATATTTTATCCTTGTGAGTTTTCATGTATACTTAAAATATGATATTTTTGTTTGTTTGAGACAGGGTCTCGTTTTGTAGTTCAGGCTGACACTGAGCTCACTATGTAGCCCAGACAACCTCAAACTCACAGCAGTCCCCCTGCCTCTGTCTCCTAAGTGCTGGGATTACAGGCGTGACCCACCACACCTGGCACTATGGTATGTGATACTGATTGCTAGTGGGCATGAGTCACCATACCCGGTATTGTTATATGTAGTTACCAAGGATTGAACCAGGGACTTTGTGCTTACAAGGCAAGCACCAGAGCCACTGAGCTAAATCCCTGGCCCCAAAATATGATTTCTGTATTTGGATCTAGAGATATCAAATAATTTATGTTAGTCTATGCTATTGTTTCAATTTTGTGTCTTTTCTAATGTCTCAATTTTTAAAAATAGTATTAATTTCCTTCAGGCCTTTCATTAGTTTATTTGTTAAACATGTTGCATATCTGATACTATTTTGGGACCAAGAAGTATAACAATAAAGAATCTCAAATTGATAAATGTAAAAGTAATTGAATAACATAAATACATTAATATATGATATAAACTTCATATTGTACCTATATTGAAATTTTAAAAGATCTAAAATTGCAACATTTTTAACATATTACATTTTATGGTTTGGATATAAATTGTGTTTTCCCCAAGATATTGAAGTCTTGATGTCCAGTACAGTGACATTGGGAGGTGATGGTCGCCGGCCAGTGGGCAGAGGGTTTCTCTCATGAGGGTTCCACGGATGTCAGAGTCCTCTGCACAGGAGACTATAGGGAGTCTCTCCTCAGAGGAGGAGAAGGACAGTTCTCCTGCCTGAGAGAGAAGTCCATGAAAACTAATGTGATAGCCAAGATTAAGGGTCATAAAAATCCCAAAGTCAGAAGTATGTTCAGTTTTTGTTTTTGATGTTGTTTGAAAACTGTCCTGAACCACACCCAGCACACTGTGTAGCAACTGCCCAGTTTTCTGCCTTTGCTTATGTGGTTCACACTGAGAGTCTGCTGGCTGCCTAAGAATTAATGGGACATTTGTTAAAATTAATTTCCAGAGATGCACCATGGGCCATTTTGTCTCTGCAGATCTGGACATGAGCCTGGAAGTCTAGACTTATAAAACCTCTCTTGGGCCATTCTGATGAGCATTCAGGTTGGAGACCAGAACACAGCCAGATGTCAAAATAGATTATCTAAAAAGTATGAATCTCACTTCTCTTTCTGTTTCCTGTTATTTTCCTAACTGCACTACAATCTCTTTATTGACAAAAACTATATCTTATAACACAAAAATTAGCCCTATTCTACATTTTGCTGCTTGAGTTTTTGGGTGATGATCCCAAGAGCTCTTTTAAAAGTACCCAAAGGAGTGGGGTGTGATGGTTCATACCTGTAATCCCAGCACTCGGAAGGCAGAGGCAGGAGGATTGCTGAGTTCCAGGCTTGCCTGGGCTACATAGTGAGCTCAGGGCCAGCCTGAACTACAAAAAGTGAGACCCTGTCTGAAAAAAAAAGGACCCAAAGGATACTGGGGAGTTTTGTCCATCTTCCTGCCATGGAGCTGCTGAGCCTGAGGACTTTGGGCTATTTTCTCAGCCCCACAACAGCTACAAGAACTCAAGATTTTGTTTCATAATTCAACTTCTAAATTTTAACCAAAAAAGAAAGAAATGAAATGTGACACTCTTAGGTTTAGAAAAAAAGGCTTTAACATGAAGGTGGTTTAATTAAACTTCAAAGAAACCATTGCCTACTTAAATAAATGCAAATTGGATTTTATAAAAAGAGTGTAAAAGAAGTATTTAGTGCTTCTCCAAGTGAGCTCTTCCATGAGATAAGTGACTACAGTAAACCTTATGGTCTTCAGTATAACCTTAAAACATTTCTTCACGGTGTGGACTGGTGAATTCTGAACCCCTGGCCCATTGACTAATGGACCCCACTTTTCATGGACTCCTTTGCTTATCCTGGGTCTGATCTTGTGCAGTGCCTTTGAAAAAGAAGGGAGGTATTTTATTGTGCAGAGTTTTATTGGTGGTAACATTACTGATATTTGCATTCCTTTCCTTCTCCAGATATAAACCTCCCCAGAGACACATCTCATGTTTACACAGTTAATCAAAAGCCAGGAACACCCGAGAGATGGAAATGCCAAACTGCAGGAACAAAAAGTCTCAGGTTAAGAAAAAACAAACACACAACTATTACTTACAATTAAACTCAAATCACTCTAAAACCAAGGTTAAATATTTCCCCCTTTTACTTAAGAAATACGTTCATAACCTATCTTATCACTTATGTTTATATAGGAAATCTTTAAAGTAAGAAAAGAAAACAAAACCCAGAATTTTCTGAGGGGAGAATGACCCAGCACTTCTTTATCATTCTTGAGGATCACCAAACACTGCTACAGGCTCCAGAATGTGCGGACAGAGTGAACGCATCCCAGCATTCCTTTCTCGGGATGAAGTAAAGTTTTGGAACTATTTAATCTGGCTATTTCTCCAGCCTTTTTTGGTCCTCATGCCCTGCTGCACAGCAGTAACTTTGAAACAATGGTTGAAAACTGCCAGCATGTAGTGGTTCTCACAGGGATGGGTAAGGACTGAGACAGAGTATGGGAATTTGTGCTTCTCTCCCACAACAAGCATTTAGCACTCTGTTGGCACTCACCCTGTAATGGTGAAAGAGAGGACGGGGAGAGAAGTAGGGAAAGAGGAGAAGAAAGCCTAGGAGCCCATGAGCTCTATTTACTTCCACATGCCCTATTCAAGGGAAGTTTATAAAGGACAGCACTTGCCTTAGGATGTTGAGACACAGATAACCACAGGGTATAGTTTGAAACTACCTGTTATGGCATGTATCTGGATGTCCCCCACAAGCTTCATGTGGTCATAGGTGGATAGTTTCAAAACTGGCTGTACTAAGGGTCAGTTGTTTGGATTAAGGCTGCCCACCCTGTGTATGGGTATCACCAGTTAATTGGATTATAGCCTGGATGGAATAGACAGAATGAATACTGCTGCTGGTTGCTGCTCCCTGCCTTCTGCCTGTCACTCCATGAACTGTTCCTCCTCTGCCATGCCTTCCTGCCACAAGCTCCTCCTTGGGAGCTAGAGGATTTTTGACTGAAATTGCTATAAAATTGCTCCTCCTTTAACTTGTGGGTATTGGGTATTTTTGTCTCAGCAGCAAAAAAGTGACTAAAACACTATGCATCACTGTATTACAGGTAGAAACAACAGTTATTCTTTAAATGGGCTTGTGATTATTAAAAGTCTCAATTAGACACAAACTGGCAACAAAAATTACTCAAAAAATAGGAAGTTTGGGTATTTCTACAGCAAAGAAATACGTTTCTAATGGAAAAAAGTCCTGCTACCCACAAAAGAAAGGTCAAGCTTGGAAGCTTTAAGTTGTGAATTCTAAAAAAGAGACAAAGAAGAAAAAAATCTAACTTTGTCATAAACCTCTCCCCAAAAGTGGCAGAGAAAGGAACATTTCCCAACTCATTCTGTGAAGTCCCTATTACTCTGATGGTAATTACCCTGACCTTTTGTCAAAGCTAGACAAAAGCATCACAAAAAAGGGAAAACTGAAGGTCCACATCATTTATGAATACAGTTACAAAAGTTCTTACAACTACCAGAGGGTGGAATTCAGCCATACACAATGTAGGACATCCCTCACTCAGGGCTCGCCCAAGATATGTGGCTGGGGCAGTATCCCTCTGACCAGCAAGCAGCACAATATTCAAGGACAGAAGTACAGAAAAAGCACTTGGCAAAACCTCCACTCATTCACAAGGTCAAGTACTCCCCAAGGTAATACAGGAGATGACTTCCTCAGGGTACACCTGTGTCCAAGTACATGCACCATTCATTTCCACAATTTTAATGTTTAATGCATTGGTTAAAAACAAATGGATTTTAAAATGATTTTTTTCAATAAGAAATTTTAAAGTTGCTGTAATATCATATTTAATGGTATATGTACATCACATTTAATGGCAAATGCTGAATATTTTCCACATTGAATCAAATGCAAGGAAAAGACATTCATCTTGCCATTCCTATATAAGACCAACCAGGAAAGGCAGAGTTGGCTTATTTATATAGGGGGCAGGGGGTTGTCAGAGGCAGAGGGTGTGAAAAAGTGAGAATTAAGTCTTGTCATACACTGGTACAAATTTTCAATGCCAATTGTGACATATAAATATAACAATCGACATATAAAATGTACCAATAAAATCAATCAATGACAGCCAAGAACAGTAATGTGAACCTCTGAGAGACAGAGCACCTAAGTGCAATCTAAAACCCCCTTATTTATCACAAAGGACCAAACCTACAATTACACCCAAACACTGTTAACTTAGAAGAAAAAAAATTCTACATAAATATTTTTTGTCTTTAAAAAATACAGTAATGTACATGCCATAAGTTTGTCACTCATGGCTCAGAATGAAGTCTAGAAAATGATTCAATTCACATTTGGAATGAATAAAATAGACAAAAACCTAAGAATATTGAACATAAGCTCCTCCAAACTAACACTTTTACACTGAGAACTTAAAATATCGCTGCAAGAAATTGACAGAGGTCATATTAAATGGAGATACATTATACATTATTGGACAACGAATGTCATTATTTTTAAAGCAGAAATTCTTATGAATTTGATATGTAGATTCAATTTCGTTTCTGTACAAATTTGAGCAAACTTGTTGCAGCAGTTGATAAGCTAATGTGAAAATTTAAATAAGAAGTTAAAGCTATCATCTATAACAATTTTAAAAGTGAAACAAATTTTGAGTTTCCTTCTTAAAACTGATTTTCAAACAGATTTAAAGAACAACACCTTGGAGCCAAGCTTGAAGCATGGCATTGCCTCTCACCCATAATTCTGGTTTCCAGAAAAGAGCAAAATCTTGAAAATTTATTTTAAAAATGTTTTTAATAAAAAATGAGCAGAAATCTTTGTTTGGCATTTTATCACTCATGAGAAATCAAAATGTCCAAAAGCATATGAATAAAATCAAACTTAGAAAAATAGCAAGAGCTAGCTACGCAGTGTGATAGTGGAAACAAGGACCTACAGGATTTCATGCACAATAATGCTGCCCAGTTATGAGTTCCTACATTTATTTTAGAAATGTTTGCAATTACATGCATAACCCATCCTAAGACCTAGCAATTCTCCTAGGAATATTCTCAAACTTTTTCACATGTATGTCAAAAGATAAATAAAAAAGTGTTCATGGCAGCTCAGTCAAAACTTAAATCCACCCTAAGCTTACCAACAATATGGTGGGTTTTGTTTCAAAACTATGATTTATTCACACAATGGAAAACTCTACAACAGGAAAATGGGACAATTCACAGATATACATATCTATTTGCATAAATCTCATAATGTTGAGACAGAAGAAAACCATAAAAATATATAAACAGTATTACTCCATCTATATAGTTAAGAAAAGCAAGTAAAACTATTCACAAATTTTTCCATGGATGTATACTTAGTAAACTAAAGAAAAGTGAGAAAATGTTGATCTAGGTCCAGAATAACAATTTTGTTTGGGGCTAAAGAGGACAGTCGTAGGTGGGGGTTACAGGTGTTTCTCAAAACTAATGATGATCTATTTCCAAGCTGGGGATGGTTACCTGGGTGGAGTTTACCATGAGTCCTTGAACTATTCATATGCAATGAATATACTTTTCTATTCTTTGAAAATATTTCCCAATAAAATAAACAAAGTAAAAAGGTAAGTCCAAAAGAAGACTTGCATATTAATGCTCATAATGGCATTATCCATGACAATGAAAAAAGCATAAATAGCCCAAAGGTTCAACTTGTGAACAGATTAACAGTTGTGCAATACCCATGCCATAGTACTACTTGGTAGTAAAAGCTGATAAAATCTATGCTCCAACATGGATGAGTTTTAAAAGAATTGTGTTAAGTGAGTGGGGCTAAACTGATAAGACCATGAACTATATCCTCTTGAAATGAGATGTCTATCAAAGACAAATTTATTGAACATAGATGTAGATCAAATTTGATGGGACTTCAGGTAACAAGGAGAAGCGACATCATGAGGACAAGAGAACTTTCTGTATGATGGAAAATGATTTAAAAGTGCATCATAATTATACATACAACTCTTGATATTTATTGAAAATTGGGAATTGTACATGTAAAAATGGTGAATTGTATGTACATGAATCAGGCCTCAAGTGAACTATTGTTGCACAGAAAACTGGATGCCAGTAAGTAGAAACTACCTTCCCTTCGAGAACCCAGGCAATACGACAGTTTTTGTCAGTCTCTTGGTGTGTTGCACAGCACTGCCTTGCTGCAGGGTGATGTCCCTGCAGGAATAAGGGTGGCAGTGAAACCAAGGCCAGGCTGAACAGAGCATGGAGCTCTGCAGGGCTAGGAGCCTCAGCTAAGCTCACATAGACTCAGGCCACATGAGCTCATGACTTCTGCTTTTCAAGTGCCTCTCTGCAGTTTGGGCATTTGACTGTTCCTTTTGGGCACAAGGGGAAAGGAAATGGGGTCAGCCTGGGTTCAGACTCTCGGGATTCAAAGCCACAAAAAAAGCTGAAGTACAAGGATGAAGCCCTGACAAGAGTGCGAGAGAGATTAGAGCAGCCAGCTCTGAGAGAGAGAGAGAGAGAGAGAGAGAGAGAGAGAGAGAGAGAGAGAGAGAGAGAGAGAGAGCAGGGTGGTGGGGATCACCTCCGACCTCCCCAGAAGAAACCATCAAGCAGGAATGTTAGTGTCAATGAAACATCATCTCTGTGATCACTGTAGGCCTATAAAGAGCATTTGATAAACTGAGATAAACATCTAAATGTTAGCACAGCTTTAAAAGGGGCTGAGGTTTTATGTGTTTATTTCTTGAGTTTTAAGATGCTTTGACATGGGTGTACTGAAAATCATGTGTGTTAATTTTATTTAAAGTTTCATGAGGCCTTAGTGATCATATCATACTGCCTCATTCTCATTAAATATGTCATACTTTATAAGTTTTACCATTTCTTTTTAAATGCAGTGTTTATTCATCTCCATAAATCACAGCATTAAATGGACTTCTAAAAAGCTCCAAAACAGTGAGATGAAACAGGGCCTCTGAGCTCTGGGGAGCTCCAGCATTTTCAAGTGTGAACTATCATGTGGGGGTGGGCACGCAGCTCATCCTTCACAGCCATTGCCAGACACGTCTAAGAGCATAGCACCCGGAAGGTGCAACTGGACCACCGCACAACTGTCCATTCCACAGGTTGGAGTCCTCCTTGGCTAGGGCAGGCGCAAGGTGAGCAGATGCCAGGCAGCCTCTGCACAATTGCTTGTGCCCTGCTGTTCCATCTCCAGCAGGTGCAGCAGCCAGGAACTTCCCACTGAAGGTTTCTCTTACCTTCTTTGATCCTAACAATGTTATGTAAGCCTGGAGTATTATGTGCCCTAGCTTCCCACTCTGCCCCCAGTATTTTGGCGTGAAAAAGAGTAATGCTATTTGACTGGCTAGCAGGCCTCACAGGATGAGAAGAGCTAAGCCTGATCTTGGAGTCTATTCTTTTTGGTATGGGTCAAAAATTTTCAGTGGTTTACATAATATGGGCCTCTCTTCTGGGGTTCCATTCTGTCATTCCTCATGCCAGTGCAAAATACAGTTCTTAGTCAAAGATAGAAGGTACTCTGCTTCCATAGCTCAGTAGCATGAACTCTTCTTGATGTGAAGAAAATGCTGGAAAGACATTCCTGTAGGAGGAAATTTGTGTGCCATGGGTGTCATCCCAATCTCTCACATTTTCTCTGGCCACCAGCCTTTTCTTAGTGCTCAGGTGGGCCTCCCCACAACCCACCATCACCCTCCATGCCCCTGGCATCTGTGCTTCTCATTAGGCCAAGACCCCATAACAAGCTGCCTTCTTTACTGAACCCCCTTGTGTCCAGGAAGAATCTCTGGCAGGAATAGGTGCCTGATACTCTCGTGCCTTCCTCTGGGTGTGTGCTGTCTCCCTCTCACTCCTGTCAGTGGAAGTCATGCACACCAGAGTCACCAGCAAGCTTCCCAAGAGAAAGCTCCATGGCCATCTGTCCTGGCCTCCTCAGGGGGCTGTGACCTGGGCTCAAACAGAACCCAGCACCTGTGGAAGCTGTGGATAAAACATGGCAGTGCAAGTCTTTGGATGGGTCTGCCTTGGTAGGAGATGGGAATAGGCCATTGCAGGCAGCAATGGGGGTCAGTGGTGACAGCTGTGTGTTGACAAGATATCTTCACTTTTAGGTGACAGAAAAAACAAAACCCAAAAATAGCCAAAACACAAGGGCCCAGTCATGCTTAAAAGATTTCCTCACCTCACAGGATAAGATGGACCACTGCCATTTCCCTCTACTCCTCTCTGGATGGAAGGGTCAGCCAGCCATGCAGCAGCATAATGAGGGCCTGCCACCATCCACTGCAGAGACAGCCAGAGTAGACACTCCAGGGTATTCTGAACCAAACGGCTGATTTTTTCCACCCAGGGCTTAGGACACTGATTTTCTCAGTCCAGGGCTTCAGCTCAGTGTCTGCCCCTCCTTGGCATACAAATGTCCCCATTGTGAACCCCACATCCTAGCATGGCATTTTCCCAGTGCATACGTGCCTGACATTACCTGGTTGGATTGCACTAGGCTTCCTCAATGGCTTTATTCTACCTCAGCCATGTTTTAAAGTGTTGTCCCCAAATACTGTCATTTCCTGAGGTTCTGGGGTTAGGATTTTGTCATAGGATTTGGGGGGCTATGATTCAGCCCACCATATTCACCCACCGAAACTCATTGGAAAGGAAATGGAATCATTGCAAGAGCACTGGGATAGCTTTCGCTGAGATCAGGGCAGTTGAAGGTGAATAGATACTTTAGCAAAACCAGCTCCACCCTCAGTGGGAAGAAAGAGTGATAACTACATGGCCAGAAGATGTATTGTGCTAGTTCATTTTCTTTCTCTTAGGTGTTCCTTGTAGGTCCTTAAGACAAATGGGGGCTGCAATGCAGAGCACAGGTGGAATGATGTCAGGTGTCCTCTCAGCCTGGTCAATATACATGGCCCTTCCATAAGAATCTGGGCTCTGGCTCCTGGCCCAGCTGAGGATTTGCAGCAACTGTCCCTATTTCCAGACCTCCGGGGAAGGCCAGTGCTCAGCAAGGACACCCAGGCTAGCCAAGATCCAGAGGAGAAGCAGGGACCAGAAACATTCACAGAGAGCCCAGATGCCAGCAAAAGCTGCAGAATTGAATCAGACAAGAGCAGGAAGGATTCTCTGTGGACTTCCTTTTAACTTATTCCAAAAGCTATTGCTTGTTCATCTAAGACATTGACAGGATTCCTCAAAGGAAGATAATTGAACTTTTAATTACAGGTTTAGAGTGACTAGTGCTTCATTCCAGATACATAGCAAAACATCGAAAAATTGAATAAAAATCATATTCCCCAACTGTTCTTCTCTTCCTGAGAATACTTTGTTATGTGACATTGTAAAATAGAGTGAGAGGAAGAGCTTTTAGGAGCTGAGCCACCGAGGAGTGCAAGTCTGCAGGGTTACCTGTCAGCACGAAGCACAGTAATTCAAAAGCTTGACTACTTGACAGGCAATAAAACTGACTCATTTTAATTGCTCCCCTTTATTGTTAGCAACATATTTTTTTGCCCTTACTGAACATGTATAATTCTACTTTCTAAATTGTTTATTGAGTTTGAGTTTAATACATGAATATTGTGCTCAGTGTTGATTTTTATTTTAAATGTTTATATTGACTTTCTCAAGGGCCTAGCCTTATCTGATTCCTTTAATGTTTTTACCTAACCCAGCTGTCTATACTATTCCTTCCTCTGAAGAGGTACCCTAACAATTATGAGGGGATATATGGTGATGACCATTCTGGCTATTTCTGGTGTCATAGTTGTGATTG
The DNA here is from genome assembly GCA_004025085.1 of Thryonomys swinderianus. Taxonomy (NCBI): domain Eukaryota; kingdom Metazoa; phylum Chordata; class Mammalia; order Rodentia; family Thryonomyidae; genus Thryonomys; species Thryonomys swinderianus. The sequence continues at coordinate 22,317 of PVIC010028239.1, forward strand.
GCAGTCAGAGATATTCTCCAGAGGGTCTATCTAAAAGCTCTGAATTGATGTCAGGCATTTTTATTTGGCGTAGATATATAGCTTTAAGTCTGAAGGAAACAAGGCCAATGAAACACATGTCAATGGGGCCAAATTATAAGGTCAATAAGACTATTATGAATACAGCCAACAAATGTTTCAACCAGAAAGAGCCAGTAATAGCCTCTCACAAAGAGAGTAAGGAGAAGGCCTAGGGAATTTCAGAACCCAATATGACTTTAACCTGTTGTTTAGCATCTCAAACACCAGTCAAGATATTAGCAGAAGTATTAGGAATATACACACAGCATTTAGCTTTTATAATTGCGTAAGAACCTCTTCATGTTCATGTTAGAAAGTATAATGCTATCTGACTTTGGAGTACAGCTTGTCTCATTAATTTTACTTTTTGAGAGGAGAGAAAGACTAGTTGAGGTGTCATTTAAGGTCAATTAAGTATAGTTAGCCAATACGTCATATAGCACCTTCTAATCCTAGGGAAAGGATAAAGATAGAAGTCAAATGGTCATAACAGATAAACAAACTTTTAGACCACTGATGTTATAGGTCAAGTTTGTACATTTGCCAATATTTTTGACACTCTTTCCTTGTAATCTATTACCTAACAGCCAATGGAGTTGACAGGAGCATAGTGCATGGTCCTTCCCAAGGTGGTTCTAGAGAAAAAGATGATAAGGGAAACAACTTTACCAGTATTGAATTTCTGGGTTGGAATATGAGATTTCTCTTTTCTTTAGACTGATCACTCATTAGCTGTTGAGGAATCTGTTGGAATTTAGCCAGTTAGTTAACATCTTTTAGTAAGGTATTTGTTTCTCTATCAAATCATTAGTGAGAAAAGGGCATCTACAAAGGAATTTAAATAGACTGAAGTGTAGAATTTGTGGTGTATTTTTTACTGTGATAACAGCTAATAATAGTAAGTGAGGTCGCTGTACGTGAGGTGTTTTTTTTTAACCTTTTTGTGAAGATGTCTCTTTAGAGTCTCTCTCTCTCT
>PVIC010028240.1:0-23352 GCA_004025085.1 Thryonomys swinderianus
TTTTTGTGCAGAGGGTTGAACCCAGGGGCATGAAGTTCCTGCTTTACCACTAAGGTAAAGCCCCAACCCACAGGCTGATTTTTTGTTTGTTTGTTTGTTTGTTTGTTTTTGAGACAGGGTCTCGCTTTGTAGTTCAGACTGGCCCTGAGCTCACTATGTAGCCCAGGCAAACCTCGAACTCAGCAATCCACCTGTCTCTGCCTTCCAAGTGCTGGGATTACAGGCGTGAGCCACCACGCCTGGTTTTGTTTGTTTTTTGAGACAGAGTCTCGCTTTGTAGTTGAGGTTGGCCCTGAGCTCACTATGTAGCCCAGGCAAACCTGGAACTCAGCAATCCTCCTGCTTCTACCCTCCCAAATGCTGGGATTACAGGTGTGAGCCACCACACCTAGCATTTAGGTTGAATTTATAAAAGAAGCGGACAAAGTGTTTTTTAGAGGGTCTGTATCATCGGTGCTGGAGTGACCTAGCTTCTTTGCCTCACCTTCGTCTTCAGTGTTTGCTGCTGGTCACTATCTCGAATTTTCAGCCATTCTCACATGTGCGTAATGACCCCTCATGGTGGTCTTCATTTACATTCCCCTACTTTCTTTCCACGGGCCTCTTTGCTATCTGTGTGTCCTCCTTAATGAAGTGTCTCTGCATGTCTTTTGCCTAGTTCTAATTGGATTATTTGTGTTCTTTCTGGTGGGTTTTGAGAACTTTTAAAAAATGTATTTTTGGGCCGGAGGGTTAGCTCAGTGGTTCCAGCACCTGCCTCGCAAGCGTAAGGACCTGAGTTCGATCCCCGGTTCCCACATATAATGCTGGGCGTGGTGGCTCACGCCTGTAATCCCAGAATTCGGGAGGCAGAGACAGGAGGATTGCTGAGTTCGCGGCGGCTTGCCTGGGCACCATAGTGAGCTCAGGGCCAGCCTGAACTATAAAGCAAGACCCTGTCTCCAAAAAGCAAAAAAAAAAAAAAATGTATTTTTGGGAGCTGGAGATTTAGCTCAGTGGTTCCGGCACCTGCCTAGCAAGTGCAAGGTCCTGAGTTCGATCCCTGGTAGCCACATACAACAATACCACGCATAGTGACTCACACCCACCAGCAATCAGTACCACATACCACAATGCCGGGCATGGTGGCTCACACCTGTAATCCCAGCACTCAGGAGGCAGAAGCAGGAGGATTGCTGAGTTCCAGGCTTGCCTGGACTACATAGTGAGCTCAGGGCCAGCCTGAACTACAAAGCGAGACCCCCCCAAAAAATGTATTTGGGCTAGGCCTTCTGGCACACGCTTGGAATCCCAGCACTCTGCAAAGGCTGATGCATGTGTATTGTGAGCTCAAGCCCAGCCTGACCCTGAAAACAAAAAACTGAAAGAGTTCGGGATAAAACTTAGGGAGAAGGCATTAGGGGGTTCAGTTCCCAGTGTGTGTGTGTGTGTGTGTGTGTGTTTTCTAAGTGGTAGTCCTTTGTGAAATATGCAGTTTGCCTCTATTCTCTCCCGGCAATAGCTTGTCTTTTTATTCTCTTCACATGTGTTTTCAGATTTTGATAAGGTACAATTTGTGAAAATTTCCTGTTCTAGATCATGCTTTTGGTGTTAAGTCTTAAGAATTTTGGCTTTGTTTCTGGTTGTTCTTTCTCTCTCTTTGTCTCTTTCTCTTTGCCTGTTTTTCTAAAAAACACACAGTAAAGCCCTTTATCAGTTTTAGAGAAACTGAATGGAAGAGAGGTAGTGAGAACTGACCAACTCTGTATTGGTCAGTTTGGGCCACCATAGCAGATACCGCAGGCTGAGTAGCTTAAATAACAGAAATTTATTTTCTCACCATTCTGGAGACTACAAGTTCAAGATCAAGGTATCACAGAAGTTGCTTTCTGGGGCGGCCCATGCTTCCCACTTGCAGACTGCTACCCTCTTTCTGCATCCTCACATGGCCTCTCTTCTGTCATGGCAGCCTCGAGGTCCTGAATCGTTCAAAACATTTTCCTTTCATGGCCATTTTGCCTCTGGGGGAGAGCTAGAAGTCTCAAGCTGCCAGATCCAGTGAGTAGTCAGGATGAGGACGCGTGGCAGTGTTTCCACATACCCACCTTTCTGCTGAATGGCATTGTGAGCCACTTTCACCATATTTTTTATCACGTCTTGTAAAGACATGAAGAGGACTTCCAGAATTGCCATGGAAAGTAGCAAGAACAGTGTGGGATAAGGGCGTTTCAAGCAAAGGGGAGTATTTGGAGGGGATTAATGGCAATATGTCTTTCATTGTAGTCATTTTAAAATGTCAACAATCACTGTCTGTTTTGACCACACTGCGTGTATGCTTAGGGGTAGAAGTGAGACTTGCCATTCCTTCCTCTTTAGGACACCAGTCCTATGGTTTATGCCCCCCTTGACCTCATTTAACCTTCAGGCCTCCTTAGAGGCCTGTCCCGCAGTGCAGTCACATGAGGGTTAGAGCTTTACCAAATGAACTTGGAGCTGGGGGCTGGTGGGACAGATGCCACCCAGCCTATGACAAATTGGCCCAGCACACTGCCAGAGCTTCTTTGGCTAGGTGCCAGCACAGCCTGCCACCCAGTGAATGCCAATCATGCCCTTGTGTTACTGGGTGTATTTCTTCTCCTCCCTCCTCCTTGGTTTTCTGGGAACCCTTCCTGCTCCTCCCACTTCAGTACCCAGGTCATGACCCTAAGAAAAGCTGACAGTACAGGATGCCCATGGCACCCTGGGCACAGGAAAAGGACTAGATACAAGCTGTGCCAGTCAAAATCCTTGTCTGGAAAGTTTGACTCTAGTGCTTTCAGCTGACTTCAGCTGTTATAACAAAAAGAAGCTAAATTTGAGAGATCTCAGTGGAATCCGTGTTCTGGGTGGACTGGGAAACAGGGACAGAGTGGGTTTTGCTGGGTGAAGGTGGAACACATGCGGAGAGCAAGAGAGAGGAAGAGGCCGCAGGAAGGATTCCAACCCTGCCCCTTCTCCCACCATCCCGCCTCTGGCTTCTCTGAAACTCCAAGAATAAATTATTCTCTTTGCTGGAAGGAAGTTGAAGGGAACAGAAAGGAGGGGATTGGGCAGCAGCTACACCGAACTCCTGAACCAGCTGTCTCCCTATCTGTCCCAGGGCCACTTTGGTCCCTCTGCAATGGACCTTCTGGCCAGGCACAGCGGCATCCATCTGTAATGCCAGCACCTGGGGAGAATGAAGCAAGATGCTCACAAGTTCAAACCCATCCTGGGCTACTTAATGACATCCTTTATCAAAGTACAATTTTTTTTTTGAGACAGGTCTCACTTTGTACTCCAGGCTGGCCCTGAGCTCACTATGTAGCCCAGCCAAGCCTTGAACTCAGAAATCCTCCTGCCTCTGCCTCCTGAGTGCTGAGATGACAAGTGTGAGTCACCATGCCCGGCACTGTGGTGTGTGGTACTGATTGCTGGTGGGCATGACTTACCACGCCTGGTATTGCTGTATGTGGTTACTGGGGATCAAACCAGGAACCTTTGCCCTTGCGAGGCAGGCACTGGAACCACTCAGCTAAATCTCTGGCCCCAAAGTATAAAATTTTTTAAAGAGGCCTAGATATGTAGCCCAGTGCCAAGGTCCGGGGTTCAGTCACACACACCACTTTTAGTTTGGCACTCTTTTTTTTTAACTTGAGATTTTTTTTTAAAATTGTCCTATTTTATTATTTATTTATTTGTTTTTTGGTGATACTGGGGTTCGAACTCGGGCCCTTGTGCTTCCAAGGTAGGTGCGGTACCACTTGAGCTAAATCCCTGGCGGCACACTTTTTAAATTTTTTTTTTTTGAGACAGGGTCTCGCTTTGTAGTTCAGGCTGGCCCTGAGCTCACTATGTAGCCCAGGCAAGCCTAGAACTCAGCAATCCTCCTGCCTCTGCCTTCCGAGTGCTGGGATTACAGGTGTGAGCCACCATGCCCATCTAGCACGCTTTTTAAAAAAAATATTGAATTCTTTATTGGTACATTTTATATACAGCTCACAATCATGCACAACATTGGGGAATTCTTACCAGTATATGACACAAGTTAATTCTCATTTTTACCCACATCCCTAGCCACCCACTCCCTACATACATGCTCTTTTATTTTCCTTCGGAATCATATCTATTCCTTCTCCTCATTACATTCCCACACCAAATTCCCTTTGGAAATCGTCTATTTTACATAAACTGTCATACATTCTAGAACTCATTTACATTTACAGGTGCTCATATCAAAGAAAAGATCTGGTATTTGCATATCACTTCTTTTTTGATACAGGGTCTCACCTTGTAGTTCAGGCTGGCTCTGAGCTCACAGCGATCCTGTTGCCTCTGCCTCCCAAGTGATGGTATTACAGGCGTGAGTCATCATGCCCGGAATCGAACTTGGGACCTTGCATTTGCCAGGCGGATGCCAGAACCACTGAGCTAAATCCCCAGCCTGGCACGTTCTTGAATATACCTCTGTCAGATGAAATAAAACATGAGTCATATGTAATTTTCAATTTTCTAGCAGCTATATTTTAAAGAGTAATAAGAAATGAGTTAAATAGGTTTTAATAATGTATCTTATTTAACCCACTATATCTACAATAGTATCGTTTCAATGTGTAATCACTTCAACATGCAACTCTGAGTTTTAAAAATTGTTCCAACTGATTCAGAGTTGAGAAAATGGGGACCATCTGTTGCCTGGAGAAGCTCAGAAATTCCTCCAGGAAGCGGAATCTGTAGGAGGAAGGGTCACCAGGCAGGCAACCCCCCGGCTTCTCCAAGGCTCCTCAGTGGGGGCTCTGTGCCCTGGGAGCCAGGGCCACTGGGTGAGAATCCCAGGTTGCAATTTGCAGCTAACTTGCCCACTTTCTGAAGGCCCCTTCTCAATATGCCGGTTAACCCTGTAGGAGCTAAGAGTCGGGATTCCCTTCCTCATCAACATCACCCATCTGTCTGTCTGTAATCTTTTTTTTTTTTTGCTTTTTGGAGACAGGGTCTCGCTTTTGTAGTTCAGGCTGGCCCTGAGCTCACTATGGTGCCCAGGCAAGCCGCCGTGAACTCAGCAATCCTCCTGTCTCTGCCTCCCGAGTGCTGGGATTACAGGCGTGAGCCACCACGTACGCGGTGTTGATTGTCGGTGGGCGTGTCTCCAGGCCCAGCATTATATGTGGTTACCGGGGATTGAACTCAGGCCCTTGCGCTTACAAGGCAGGCGCCGGAACCACTGAGCTAACCCTCCGGCCCTGTCTGTCTGTAAGCTTATCTTCTGATGGCCCTGGTGGCAGAAAGCTCTATGTCTGACAATCCTAAAACTCATGCGGAACCAGTTGAGGTCTAGAATAGCAAAAGCAAATCTGGACAATGAGAGCAAAGCAGAAGGCATCACAATGCCGGACTTCAGTTACACTATGAAGCTACAGTGATCAAAACAGCATGAGACTGGAACAAAAACACACAAGTCCAGATACTTCCAGCCATCTAATCTTTCACTAAAGGGCCAAAAGTATATGCTAATAGAAAGATACCCCCTTTAGGAAATGGTGCTGGAGAAACTGGCTAAGCACACGAAGGTTGAAGCTAGACCTGTATCTCTCGCCATATACTAAACTAAAATCAAAGTAGATCAAAGATCCAAGTATTAACACAGAAATACTCAACCTGCTGGAAGATAAAATAGGTAAAACCTTGGAGTCACAGGCACAGGGGCAGACTTTCTGAACAGAACTCCAGCAAAGGAAACAACCAATGGAGTGAAGAGACAACCTGCAGAATGGGAAAGAAATTTGACCAGCTAGTCCTCAGACAGAGGACCAATAACTAGAATACATAAAGAAGTTTAAAAAATTTGCCAGGCGCAGTGGCTCACGCCTGTAATCCCAGCACTCGGGAGGCAGAGACAGGAGGATTGTTGAGTTCGCAGTGGCTTGCCTGGGCACCATAGTGAGCTCAGGGCCAGCCTGAACTACAACGCGAGACCCTGTCTCAAAAAAAAAAAAAATTAGACCTCTCCTCCCAAAATAAAAGACCCAATCAAAAATTAGGCAACCGAAATGAAGAGACACAAACTCACAATAGCTAAATCTTGGAATCAGCTTATATATTCATCAGCAGACGAACAGATAAAACATACTATTTACACACAATGTAATACTGCTGTGCTATAAAGCAGGCTAAATTTGGGTCACTTGTAGGAGAATGGCTATACCTTGAAAACAAAATGTTAACTGAAATAAAATCAGACACATGGTTTAAATACTACATGGTTTCTCTCATATGAGAAACCTAAAAGATAATAAAGGGCAAAATAAAAAGTAGATAAAAGGAAACATGCTTGTAAAGTGAGGCTAATGATGTGACCAGCCTGCCAGTCAGGAATAAGGATTAAGTAAGTATAAAAACCGCGAGGGTGAAAAGCACAGTGGCCAAGCTGTGAATGCCTCAGCCACAGTGCCGGCTCTGATGCACGGGCCTGCTTGCTAACAGACTGACAGCCCTCTGTCAGCTAGCTCACAGGAAGAGGTGCAAGCATACGGAACAGACACTTGGTTTTTCTGTTTTGCAGTACTTGGGATTGAACTCAGCACCGTTACACTGAGCCAAATCCCCAGCCCTTTAAAACCTTTTTCTTCTGAGATGGGACCTTGCCTAATAGGTAAATAGGTAAGTTGCCAAATAGGTTAAGTTGCCCTGGTGGGCTTGAACTTGGCAAGCTCCTGCCTCAGCTTCTCAGAGTGCTGGGATTATAGGACAGCGAACACTTCAAATTTTGATGTGTTACAGTACCCAAAGCTTAGCACAAAATGTCCAGCCCACATTCAGGTGTCTAGTTGAAAACCAAAATGAAATTAAAGCCTTTTTCTGGACTTAGCATACATTTACTCTTCACATTTTGGATATGAACTATTCAAATGAAATTCTTCTTGTCCCGTGGCTTTTTTCTTTCCCTTTCCAGTGAGTTGACCAGTTTCTGAAATCTTTTCATGTCCTCATTGAAACATCCACTTTCCATTTGCTTTATCATTCCAAGTGATTCCCTTTGGAGCACACGAAAGTAATTTTAAACAGTGGCCCTGGAAACTGCTTTTACTATTAGAAAAAGAACTCCTAGGTGATCTGCAAGTGGGTTTAGCTGGAATTTACCCACATCCCCATGGAGCTAACTCCTTTGTTTCAGTGGAAGGAAGGAGGACTTCATGGGGGAAAAATAAATAGCAGAAAATTTCAAGCTGGAAGGAACTTTAGAAAACCTTCAACATAATCTCCCTTCCTGGACTCTCTGCTCCCTGTACTGGGGCTTGAACCCAGGGCCTTCACATTGAGCTACACCCTTTTACGTTTTTATTTTGGGACAAGGTCTTGCTAAGTCACTAAGTTACCTAGGCTGGAATTGAACTTGCAGTTCTCCCTCAGCCTCCCAGAGTGCTGGCATTACCCTTGTCCACAGGCATGCCTGGTTGACAGTCTTTTTTTTTTTTTTTTTTTTAGTCAGGGTCTCTCTTTGTAGTTCAGGCTGGCCTTGAGCTCACTATGTAGCCGAGGCAAGCCTTGAACTCAGCAATCCTGTCTCTGCCTCCTGAGTGCTGGGATGACAGGTGTGAGCCACCATGCCTGGCATTACAGTGTGTGGTACTGATTGCTGGTGGGCGTGACTCACCACACCTGCTTACTGGGGGTCAAACTCAGGACTTTGAGTTTGCTAGGCAGGCACAGGAACCATTGAGCTAAATCTCCGGCCAGACAGTTTCTTTAAACATCACACCCTTAAGCACCTGCCCATCCCACAGTTGAAGACGTTCCTACCTTGTTTCTGTGAGTGTGCCTGTCTTGCCTACTGCTCTCTGAGATTGTATTTCCCTTATCAGTCCTCAGCACTGTACTCGGTGTACAGTAGGTGCTGAGTAAATGTCTGGTAAAGGAGTGAAATGCTTTGGAACTTGTAAGCGCCCATCACAGTGTGGCCTCCAGCATTAATACAAGATCAGAGTGAAGTCTTCCTCCACATCTGTTTTGGGTCCCAAAGTGTGCCCCTGTTCTCTGTTCTGTTTTGGTTCATCGTGGGCCTGAGTTTCTGTAAATTATGGCTGACATTTTAAATGGGTCATTGAGGTCCCAGGTATAATGTGAAACAGAATTACCTGCTAAAGATTTCAAAGTGCTCTGAGAATTAAAGACGCTTACCCCTCCACATGTTTAGAATGATCATTCCCTACTACCAAGTAGGGAAAGCCTGCCTGAGAATGAAGTCTGTACACAACAAATCAGCACTGACTGAAGAACAGGCACCTTCTTACAGCATGGGCTGAGCACCGGGATCCAGCCGTACCTGAATGAAGCTGGCATGCCTGCTATTAATCTCTCCAATGAACCAACACATTGGCTTTTCATTTATGCCAGGCTGACCTAGGCTTCTGTGACTTGTTACCAAAAAAGTACTGGTGAGTAGAATAGAGGCTAAGCAATTAGAGAACAATAAGTGCTGACATATGTAAAGTGTTATCCTGCACAATCTGAGCATAGACATCGTAGATGTCCAGAGGGGGAAGAGCTGCCTGGGGTGACCAAGGTAACGAGACTTGGGCACAGCACAGTTATTGTCAGAATTGGGAACAAAGAGAAGTGTGGCTGGGAGACGCTAACAGCATAACACGGCACAGTATACTGGATAGTACAGTATGGGGTAGAATTGGGCACAGATAAGTGGGAGAGAGAGCTTGGTCCAGGACCAATGCTTTTTGAGGCCGAGATGACTCCACTGTCTACTCTAGAACAGTGGCTCTTGCCTGTGGTTGTACATTAGAATCACGTGGGAAGCATTATCCAGATACACAGGCCTCACTCCAGCCTGAGTAAATCAATGCCGCTGCAGGCAAGACCAGGCTTTGGTACTGTTTCAAATTCCCCGGGGCGATTCCGCTGCATCCAAGTTTGAGAGCAAGGGCTCCGGGCTGGGCCAGGCCATACTTCTCAAACTTCAGTGTGTTTGAGTCTAGCTGGAACAAGATTTCAGATGCAAGGTGTGGAGCGGGGCTCAGTATTTAAAGAGTTAAAGCAGGTGTGTTCTTTTCAACTCACCCAACCAGATTTCCCAGCATAAGCCTTAGACAGCTAGGTGTGTTGAAAGGTCCAAGAACCACTTGATTGTACCAGCCCTGACACAGGATATAGAGTGACTGTCTTATTTTGACTGGGGCTTAGGTGTTCCCAGAAGGGGGAGCTGTACTCAAAGAGGAAAGTCCTGTGCAGACCAGGATCCTTGGTCATCCTGCCAGTGCCTGACCCCTCTGGCCAGTGGTGTTCTGACTACTGTTGAAAAGCTTTGTCAACCAATCAGGCACCAGTGGTTAAATGGGGGCAAATAAGACCTCAGAGAAAAGGAAAACATCTAGGTTCACGGGGCACGTAATCTTCCTTGAGGCCATCTGCAGATCCAGGGGCAAGCGAAGCAAACAGGTGCTTTGCTTCACCTGATTCAGTGCCACCTGCTGAGAACAAACTTGGAGCAAATTCACTTTTTAAAGATCTAGTTGGGGGCTGGATATTTAGCTCAGTGGTTCCACTGGCAAACTCAAGGTCCCCGTTTCTATCCCCTGTAACCACATACAACAATGCTGGGCCTGGTGACTCACACCCATCAGCAATCAGTACCACACCCCACAATGCTGGGCGTGGTGGCTCACGCCTGTCATCGCAACACTCGGGAGGCAGAGACAGGAGGATCGCTGAGTTCCAGGCTTGCCTGAGCTACATAGTGAGCTCAGGGCCAGCCTGAACTACAAAGCCAGACCCTGTCTCAAAAAAAAGAAAAGAAAAGAAAAGAAAAGAAAAGAAAAGAAAAGAAAAGAAAAGAAAAGAAAAGAAAAGAAAAGAAAAGAAAAGAAAAGAAAAGAAAAGAAAAGAGAAAAGAAAAGAAAAGAAAAGAAAAGAAAAGAAAAGAAAAGAAAAGAAAAGAAAAGAAAAGAAAAGAAAAGAAAAGATCTAGTTGCTTTGTGTCAATGGCCCATGCACCAGGCATTGAACAAGTCTGTAAGACAGAAAGGGGCTCCCAAGCTGAGCTGAGCAGTGGCTTTTATAGCCTAACACAAAAGCAGGAGAGTCTAAATAATGCCAAGGAACAGAAAGCAGGTTGGTGGTTACTGCCTCAAAATTACATTTCCTTTGAGAAAAAAAAAAAATGAAGCTAATTGTGTTGCTTAATGGGAGTTGGCTGTCATCTCTGTTCTGATCTTGGAAGATCAGATGTTACTTTTAAACAGAAGTTTCAGTTCATTCGTGGATCCTTAGCATCAGTGACTCCACTTTGGATTGGTCTTTTGGAGCCTACTGTAGGAGCTCATTTTAAAGTAATGGCCCATATGTTTTAATTAGCACATCTATGCAGAAAGGGACAGTCTTGGAGACAGAAGAGTCTTTGTATTGACTATTTGTATGCCCCTAAATTCAAATATTAGAGCCCTAACTCCCAATGTGGTAGTATTAGGAGTTGAAGTCTGTGGGTAAATCATGAATGATATTAAAATCCTTATAAAGAGGCCTCAGGAGTGGCCTCACCCCTTCTGCCATGGGTTTGTTTGTTTGTCTGTTTGTTTGTTTTGAGACAGGGTCTCACTATATATTCCAGGCTAGCCTTGAACTCACTGAGATTCTCCTGCCTCGGCCTTCCTGCCACCACACCCAGCATAACCTCTTCTGCCATGTGAGAACACAGTGAGAAAACAACTATCTGTGAACTGCGAAGTGAGTCCCCAGCAGGTACTAAATGGGCCAGAGGTTTCATTTTAAACATCGCAGCCTTTAGAGCTATGAGAAACAAATTGTATTTTGTGATTACAGACTAAACAGACTAAGATAATCTTTTACTGTGGAGCAGTTGGAGTTTTTTACTAACGTGGAGTGTTCAAACTAGAGCACACAGGAGACTTTCTAAGGGAGCTCGTTAGAAATGCAAACTTGATCTCTCCCCTAAGAAATTCAACTCAAAAGGTCAAAGGGCCCTTTAACTGGTATCCTGGGTCATTCCAGGCCACAGTCCAAGCAACACTGAACTACCAGGCCTGTGTGCTGCTAGTTCCGTCTGTTAAAAGCAGCTTTCCTCACATGATAAACTGACCCAAAGACCCTCGGCAGAACTGAAGGTGATGGTTGAGTTTCACACTGTGTCAGGTCCAGATGGTCCAGGAGTAAGTTCTAGCAAATCTCCAAGGAGTGGATAATTCTTTTTTTTTTTTTTTTTTTTGAGACAGGGTCTCGCTTTGTAGTTCAGGCTGGCCCGAGCTCACTATGTAGCCCAGGCCAGCCTCGAACTCAGCAATCCTCCTGTCTATGCCTCCCGAGTGCTGGGATTACAGGCGTGAGCCACCACGCCCGCACTGTGGTATGTGGTATTGATTGTTGGTGGGCGTGAGTCACCACGCCCAGCACTGTATGTGGTTACTGGGGATCGAACTCAGGACCTTGTGCTTGCGAGGCAGGCACCGGAACCACTGAGCTAAATCTCCGGCCCAGAAGTGGATAATTCTAATGCCTTAGCAGTTCCAGAGCATAAGAAAAGAAAATATCATCCACGTAAGCTCATAAGTCTAGCAAAAATAACACAGAAAATAGAGCTGCAGACCAATGCCACTTACACATATCAATATAAAAATCCTAAATAAAATACAGGCAAACAAAATCCAGCACCATGTAACAAAATTAATTCCCTTTTCCCGGTGGACTTTATGCTAAGAATGCAAGGATATTTCAGTGTGCAGGAACTTATTTCTTTGAAAAATGACATGAATAGATCCACTTATTTTCATAGATCATGTAACAGCTTTTCATAAAATTCAACAGCTACACTTATGCTTTTTCCAAAAATGTCCATTATGAGCTGGGTGCTCACTGATCTACCAACCATAACTTGGAGATACCTAACACTTTTGTACTGTAAAACAGAAATGAACTACACGAGGCCTGGCCCGACGTGCTTGGAAAGCAAGAGAAAACTGCACCGGTGGACACCCACGGTGCCTGCTCTTACTGCTCTTCTGCGCCTCGTTCATTCCACACTCACACGGCCTCTACTCCCTGGGACCTGTTATCAAAGCAGGAAAAGACCCCAGAGGTGGGCATCTGTCCCAGTCCCGCCCTACTCAGGAGGGGCTCCAAGCATAGTGACAAAGGAGAATCCTCCCAGGAGGCAGAACTTCCAGGGGCCTGTTCGGTTGTTCCGATGGGATTGAGAACAACCAAGTGGCTGAGTCCACACTGCCCCATGGTGGTGGCCAGGGAGCTATCAAATTGGTCAGGAACCTGGAAAGAACACGACTGGGAAGTTGGTGACATAGGGGTGTCAGGCAGAATGTGAACGGACCTCTGGGACATGAAAAAGGTCCTGTGCATGTCCATGCCCAACAAGGGGGAGGCCGTCATGGTCAGGGGACTGGACGGGATCCCTGTGCAGCCTCCAGTTTTACCCCTCAGCTGCTCACTGTCGGGGCATTCACCACATAGGCTCCTTCCCATGGACACTACTGGATGCCGATGTTAGCTACTTTTCTCTCCCTGCTGAGTCAACATACCCAACACTCAAAGTTAAAGGAGGAGCGTTTGTTTGGCTCACAGTTTGTAAGGGCTTCGGTCTATAGTCAGCTGGCCAAGGCAGGATGGTAGAGGGGCAACAATTCACGGCAGCGGAAGACAGCAAAACAACATGGGAACCTCAATGTCATCTTTTTGCCCCTTTTATGCTACGCAGACCACCGGGACTAGGGCAGTGCCGAACAATCAGTGCACTGGTTTAGTAATCATACTCCTCATCCCAGCATCACACGCTACATTCAGCCACCTGCCGGGGCCTGCCGGCAATCGGACAGTGCCTGAGTCGGGGGGTGAGGATTAAGAAAAACACAAGACAGACAAAGATGGGATCGGGAGGACCTCTCAGTCAGTACCGAGCAGGCACCGTGTTTATTGATCAGGCTATATTTATGCTGATTTAGAAGGGTAACATGACGTCAACAGTGGTTACTATGATCTTATACATTTATCGTTTGGTTGGTAGAAACAAAAGCAGGTAATCAAGAGATCAGTACATTTCTTAGAAACGAGAACAGAAACAATTGGTAACTATAAACATGATGATCTTGAGACTGGAATCAAGTTCTCAAAATGTCAAACTACAATTTTCTTAAATCTTTTCCCTAACTCTAACTTTCTTGTACTACTTTCTATTAATGCTTAACTTTTCAATAGAATGAGACCAGAAGAATAAGTACATCCATGATTCCGCTAATTCTATGAAACTCTGTCCTAGCCCATGTAGACACTAAAAGAGAAACAATACATTGCTAACTTGAGAGACAATGGTCAGCGGGCCCAGCACAAAAATAGGGAAATTTTCCCGGAGCCAGAACATGTTTTCTGGCGGTAACCCAGGGCAGCTCCTTATTAGAGCAGATCCTCTGGTATATTCAGGGCAGCACCATAAAGTGCAGACCCCCAACTCAGGCGTTATTCCCCAAAACCCCAGGCATAAATGCCTGGTCCAGTTACACCATGCGGAGCCGCTTCCCACAGCCACCTCTGAAAAAGCCACCTATGACTGCACAAGGCTTTGGGGGTCATCTAGACCCAAACCATAACAATGCCTGACTTGCCAACAGCAAAGACTAACTCTAAATCTTCGATGGGGCACTGAGGGGTCCAGGTGCATGGAAGAGAAATGAATGGGGTCCAGTCAGTGTGGCCCTCTGAACCCCACCTCCGATCAGCTAAACCACAACCAACCTATATATTAGTGTCCAAGAAATGTGTGCTCTGTAAAATCACTGAGGTTGTGACGCTGTTTGTCATGCAGCAGAAGGCCAATCGGTACAGCCCGTCGGGTTCTCCTAAGTGGACTGTGCCATCTGTTCGCTTGGAGACGCTGCCTGACCCGCTACCTGTTTTCAGCTGTCTCCAGTGTGGATACAGGTCTCCAGCTCGGATCTCTCTTTGAAGTCCCAGAGCCGCGTGGGGCCTAGAGTGACATCTCCTCTGGGATGCAACAAAAGCGCCTGGTTCTCCACCACAAGCCTGGGCCTCTTGATGACCACCGCCCCATCACCTTTGAATCTGTACCACCATCAAGTCATGTCGATTCAGCCTCAAATATCTCTCCAGTCTCCCCCCTCGTCCTTACCACCATCACTTGCACCACTCTAGCTCAAGCCACGGGTGTCTCTCACCTAAAATAACCTCCCCAGCAGTCCCTCTGTTAGCCATAGAGTGGTCAAAGGTGCCATTTTGACCATGTCCTGTGCCCATGTCAAAGCCTCTCCTTGGCTTCTTTTGCTTTTAGCATAAAGATCAGAAGATTTAGCACAAGTTTTAATGTTCCTTGTAGTGTGGTGCCTGTCCCTCTGCTCCCTCTCCCCTTCTCGGCTTTGATCACATGGACTTCAGGTCCTTCCTGTTTGCTGTGCTCCACCTGACCCCTTCAAGTTCCCTCTCCTCCAAAACTCTTCTCCCTTCACATTGTTAAACCTCCTCCTGCTTCCCAAGCCAGCCAAGTCTCACCTCTTCAGGAGGCACCCAACCTCCTAAACCTGGCCCATAGCAGGGGATGTTTAACATTCATCTGTCTGACTGAGTAGCACCAGTTACCCTGGGCTCCCACCCACTATACTGTGACCCTCAGCAGGCAAAGGCCTCATGTACTGTGGGTTATCATTGTGCTCCCAGTGCCCAGTGCAGAGCCCAGCACGCTGTAGGCCCTTAATACCTATCTATTAAATCAATAATTTGACCAAGCGGACAGTGGGCTCCCTCCTCAGGTCCACTTGCAAGGTCACGAGGTGACAGGGAAAGCAACGAAGTGTGGCAAATTAGGTTCCCCACAGTCTAGTCTGTGGGTTAGAATGTAAACTTGAAGGAGCCCTTTTTCTACTTGAAAATCCTGCTAAGAACAATGTGGCGGGCACCAGCACTTGACTGGCTGGAAGATTCTCAAAGAATGTTTGACACAGGCCAGAACGTGGGATTGCCAGAGATCCTAGGCCAGAGGCTTTCGCCAGGAGACTCCCTGCCTTGGTGACCTGAGCTGAGAGAGAAATGGCTCTGATGCCACCGACTGATCCCCAAGGTGGTACCTTTTGTTCTTTCCAAGTTGTCATCCCCCTGCTCCTTCTAGAGAGACCTCAAGTGACTACTGTCTTGAAATCCGCTCAGACGATTGGCTTGTCTGGTCCCCAGCCATCCTTCGTCTTGCATTAGTGTTGGGCAAGAAGAAGGGACAAGGTAAACTAGCTCTTTCATTATGTGATTCTTTGATTCTAAATTCTGAGGGTTCCTTTTACCCTTCTAAAGAATGAACTAATGACAGTTTGACAGCATGACCTGGACTGTACCCAAGGAAAGAGGCAGGGGATTCCAGGGACATGAGTCATTTGCCCACGGGAGACCAAGCTGTTCTCTTCAGTCCTCACCCCAGCCAGGACAAACTCCCTCTCAAGGTCTGATGATGGTGTGAGCGCACACACCAAGCAGCCTGCCGTGTCCACCAGCAGTTTCTCCTGAGGCTCAGGAAGGCGGGCCTGGGTGAGGGACCCGAACAATTTGTTTTTAGAAAGAGGTGTTGCTCTGGTTGTGAACTAAGAATCCAACACCCCCTGTAAGGCAGAAAAAGAGAGTACTTGGTCTAGTCCTGAGTTTGGCTGGCAGAAATGATGTGTCTACTTCGGAAGATGGGCACTATAGAGCAGTTAGGATGGGAACCCAGGTCTACACCCTCAATGTAGACTGATGTTTAAGACACGATGGTTAGAAAAAGAAAAGTGCCAAAGGACCTAGAGAAGGTGGACATACAAATGTTATCTTTTATACAATGTTAAAATAGGAGAAATAGGAGAAATAGTTAGAGATAAACATATACCTAATGACTTCTCATGGGGCATAAATGATACAGTGCTACAGACTGGGTATGGTCTGAGTGCCTCCCCCAGGGCTCAGGAGTTGGAAGCCGGGTCCTCAGTGTGGCAATGCTAAGATGCAGTAGGACCTTTAAGAGGTGGGGCCTAGGAGTTGATTAGTCATTGGGGGTGGTGTTCTTAGAGGGAATTAAAGTAGCTCACATGAGATCCAGTGAGTTCACACAAAAGCAAGTTATTATTAAAGAGCATGCCCGACCCCTGAGTTGCTTCTGGGTTCAATCTTACCATGTGACCTTTGCCTCTGGTGTCTGCTTCCACCATGATGCCCTCTGCCATGATATGATCAAGGGAGAGGGGACTGCGTAGGAGCCAGTGCCAAGCTGTTTGGAGTTTCATCCTCCTGAATTATGAGGTAAATAAGCCTCTCTGCTTCCCAAGTAAAGCCATTTCCATAACACAAAGTAAACTAATACATTTAGGATTTATAACATACACACATATATAGGTAATATATGTCATAAAACACCAAAATAATAATAATACTGTGTTAAATTTGCGGTTGTCTCAAAGATAGAGAAAGTAAGAGAACTGGTACACAGAGGGCTCCAACTATGTCCGAAATGTTTTATATCATAAGCCAGTTGTTAGTTATATTGCTCTGTATATGTTTAGTATATCTGAAATATTCTCTTTTTTTATAGTGGGAATCAAATGCAAAACCTTCTCACTGAGGTAAATCCTCAGCCCTTTTCTCAGATAGGGTCTCACTAAGTTGCCCAGGTTGGGGTTGAACTTGCATCCTCTGGCCTCAGCCTCCCCATGTACTGGAATTACAGGTGTGACCCCCATGCCTGCTCCCATGATATTTTTTTAAACCAGGAAGATTAGGTTTCAGCAGGCTGTACTGATTGGAGCAATCCCTAAATCATGACTGCCCAAGTGGCCCTTGTCCCAAAAGCAAAATCAACCCTGTGGCCAGGGACTTTCCTTCTCAGGGCAGCTGAAGCTATAAACACATCCACCTTCTCCTGTCTGGCTGCTGGGCCTACCCCTGCTCCTTTCCTCTTCCTCTTTCTGCCCCTGCTGGGGAAACCTTGCCTCTGCTCATAGTCTTCTGGGTGCCTTTTACCTCTTTCTCCTGTCCTGTGCATTCCAACCCCTCTTGCTACAAGGACCCCCACTTCTGGGAGGAGAGAGGGAGAGTTGTGTTTTAGGTCTCCCAAGATGGAGCTTAGCTGTATTTCAATAGGAAATAACATCTCTCCCCAGTTTCTTGACCATTGTTAGTACCAGAGTCTCGATTCCCCTGGCTGATCAGGCTGGTGCTTTGCTTGGGAACCTAAGTCATTCATATGGAACTGAAGAAAATCTGCTCTGAATTCTAAGACAGAGTTTCCAACAAAGTTTTGGAACAACACCAATTTTTCAGCTGTCGGTCCCCCATAAAGCCCTGGAGGTGGTGCCAAGCTGAGTTTTCATTGGCTGAAAGGAATGGATTCAAGGAACCAAGGTTGCTGATAGGTGAAGTAAGACAAGGTACTTCTGGGGAACTCTAGGAAGAATTTCCTGGGAAATGAGGTTCCACCTTGGCTCACCTGCCTGAGCTGTTCACCATCCACATGGCTATTGAAAAGGATTTTTTTTTCTTTCTGCAGCCTCACATTCTAAATATGAACAGTGTAATAACTCCAGTGAAAAGAGATGATCGTTCACCACACAATGTGATTTCTAATTGCTTGAATAATACTGCTCAATGGAATAATTTTCTACCCAGTAAAAATGATTTCTCTTTGCATGAGTGATAATATCCTGTTGAAATATAATGCCGTTCCAGACAGAGACTACATAATGTCTGGAGCCTTTTTCCCCCCTTTTCTATATATAACCTTTAAATGCTAAGCATGAGGAACAAAGCAGTAGCAAGTGATAAAACAAATTCCCAGAGGAAGAGAATTCTTTGTTGGAACCTCTAAGTATCCAACGTCTTTGGATAAAAAGGTCTAAACCTTTATAATACATAGGTGGTCTTTGCTCTATTTCTTTAGAGATCAGTTGTGTGACAAACATGGAAAGAAATTTTTCCATAAAACTGGTGTGTTACATAACATCTGTATTGGACAGACACATACCGCGTTGTTAATCTGAATGCACCAATTTAATTATTGTTACAGGACTCATAAAGGCAGACTTTTTGGTTTTTTTTTTTTTTTTAGAAATTGCATTTGTGAGATATCTGATGTCCAGTGGCTCCCGTAGGTGAGAAGAGCTTCAGGTGCGCTCTAGGAATATAGAAGAGAGAGGAGCTCCGGCTCTCCTTCTCAGGAAGTTTCCAAGACAGCCAGCTATCATCAGCGTAGCAACAAGCCCCTCGCCAGAAAGACAAGTAGAGATGGTGACGCACAGGGGGAAGAATGACCTTCCCAAAGTCATACAGCTAGGAAAAGGAACTGATCAGGTAAAAACCAAGAATCCAGAACCAGAGACCAAATGCCAGCTTTTTGGTGCAGCCCTTCATAGCACCCGGTGCTGGAGACAAAATAGGACCTACTCTTTGCTAGCTATGGTTTCATTTCTGTAGCCTGGGCTGTGTCCCTGGCACATGGCCTCTTTTGCAGGGCTCTTGGCAAAAGACTGCGTCTTTTACGAAGCAGACCACACACACACACACACACACACACACACACACACACACACACGTTTTCCCTAATTGCTGCTCTATTTTGGCCCCTGGTTCTTGGGTTGAGACAAGAAGGTGGCAGTAAGGGCTTGAATCCATGCCATCTCGAAGAAATCCACTTGGAAAGACTTAATATTAGTTTATCTTTTACAGATAGTACCCCTTGAGCCTGCAGTCCCACTCCTAGGTAAATCTGCAAGAGAAATATGCACATGTGTTGACCAAAAGACATGTGCTGAATGGCCATAGTGTTCCCAAAAGTCCCCGGTGGGAAACTACCTGCCTTGGTGCATTTTCTGTTGCTGTAACAGACTGAGTCCTTCACAAAAAAGTGGATTTCTCACAGTTTTGGAGTTTGGGAAGGCCAGTATCAAAGGAGTTAGCATCCATCGAGGCCCTTTAGCTAGTCATTCTAGAACAAAAGATTCTAAGAGAGCAAGAGGGAGCAGAGTCACTTTCACAACAAGCCCACTCTTGAAGTAACCAGCCCACTTTCACGATAATGACTCAGTCCATTCATCAGGACTTAATCATCTTTTTTTTCTTTAGTACTGAGGATTGAACCCAGGGCCTTCACATGAAGCTACATGCCCAGCCTTTTTTAAAATCTATTTTTTATTTTCTTTGAAACTGAGTCTTCTGAGGCTAAATTGTCAAAATGGAGTCTTCTGTTGACCTCTATGGAAATCTGAGATACCTGTTAAAGTGTCCACAATGAATAAGTTTACAGCTCGATGACTTTTCTCCAACCGAGCACCCTCAGTAAACCAGACGATTAATTATCAACATCCCAAGGGCCCTTGGATGCTGTTCAGTCTCTGCTTCTTCCCAAGTGTAGCCCCTTCATCAGTGGGACCACTGATAGCATCAGTCAGCTTTGCTTCTTTTGTTCTTTATATAATCTAATCATGCAGTCTTCCACCCTTTCATGCCTGGTTTGTTTCCTCAACATTGTATTTTGAGATCCATAGATATGTAGGTAGCTGTGCAGGTGCCAGCAGCTCCCCAGAACCCCTCTACCAGAGTCATAGGTTGTATTTGCCCAGGCTCCAGTGCTGGGTTCCCAACCACAGGAAAAAGACAGCAAGCTCCTTAAGGAGTGCCTCCCACGCACACTTTTTCTGTGGTACTGGGAATTGGACCCAGGGACTTCTGTGGTACACCGCAAATCTTGTCTTACTTTTTATTTTGAAACAAGTTCTCCCTAAGTCACTAAATTAACCATGTTGGGCTCAAATTTACAATCTTCCTGTCTCAGCCATCCAGGATGCTGGGATTATAGCTGTGTACCACCGTGACCCACTAAGGGATACCCGTAATGAAGTTAGAATATAGTCCCCCGCCACACCAGGCCAGAGGGATACTCAAAGCATAGAAGTAGATTTCTTTAAAGAATTCACTTTTTGGGGCTGGAGATTTAGCTCAGTGGTTCCGGCACCTGCCTCGCAAGCTCAAGGTCTTGAGTTCGATCCCCAGTAACCACATACAGTGCTGGGCGTGGTGACTCACACCCACCAGGAATCAATACCACATACCACAGTGCCGGGCGTGGTGGCTCACGCCTGTCATCCCAGCACTCGGGAGGCAGAGGCAGGAGGATTGCTGAGTTCGAGGCTGGCCTGGGCTACATAGTGAGCTCAGGGCCAGCCTGAACTACAAAGTGAGACCCTGTCTAAAAAAAAAAGAGAATTCACTTTTCAAGTCCTCCTTCCTGATTTCTTCTCTTGGTGTCTTTACAACAAGAACTGTCAAGGGCATTGGAGAGTCTAAGCACAAGTGTTCTGTCATGCCTGCCCCTATGGGTCTGCCCACATTCATTGTGGAATATGGTTTCTCCTGAACTGATGTAAAACAGTATTGGGAATGTGTCACTTTAATATCTTAGTATGTGGGTAAATAATAAGTCCATCTATAATAATGACTGTGACATTCACACAGCACCTGGAGCTTCTGAAGAGAATTCCAACCAGTGACCTCGCTTCGTTTCCACAGCAGCCCTCAGGGGCAGGTGCTGCTTTTCTTGTGTAACCAGTGAGAGTATTAAGATGCATAAGAGGGAGGTCACCTTTCCTATTTGAGGTCACCTTGTACCTCTTGAGGACACAGAGGACACCGGATCCCGGGCCAGATGTTGTGACTCCAGCTTTCTGCCTCCCACTGCCACCAAGAGCAGGCGGAGGTGGAATACCCACAGGGGAGGGAGAAGAGGCCTTGGAGCTTCTGCCTGCTGCTTGGAGATGTTGGCCTTGAGTCAGACAGGAAGTGTGTGATGGCGGCGAGGTGATTTCTCTCTGGCACTGTAGAGCATCTACTTCTTGTGGTTCCTGTGCAAGTCCAGTGCAAAGCCACGTAAAGTCTCCCACACAAGGCTGTGAAGGGTTACTGCTTTCCTTCTCTCTTTGAACACAGTCATCAGGCCTAAGGAGGAACACCGCAGATGTGGAGAGGCAGTGACTGACAAGGATCACAGAGGCATGACCCTCATCAAATGAGGCCGAGTTTATCTTCACAGACTGTTTGGCCTGTTTAATATCTGAGATGGCTGGGTGTGGTGGCGCATGTCTGTAGTCCCAGTACTGGAGGCTGAGACAGGAGGATCACCATGAGTTTGAGGCCATTGTGGGCTCCATAGTGAGTTCAAGGCCAGCCTGAACTACATAGCAAGATTGTCCCAAAAACAAACAAATAGTGTTTGAAATGAAGGATTTAACCTGAACTGGAGGATTGGGCCAGAGCCCAAATTCTAGAATACAGTAGGTAGCTGCCTAGAAGTAAGAAAGAGGGCTGGGATTTAGTTCAGAGGCATTGCTGCCTGCCTTGCAAGTACAAGGCTGTGAGTTCAGTTCCACAGTACGGGGGAGGTACAAGTAAAGGAGGTAAGTACAGTGGTCCTCTCTTATCCACAGGTGATACGTTCCACAACCCCAAGTATATGAATGATCCTGAACCCAGTTCTGTACTGTTTTTTCCTATACATACTTGAGAAAGGAGATTAGGGAATTGCAGGCTGGCTGGGGAGGTGGGAACGATCTGTTAATCACACAGTCCTGGGACACATGGGCAGAGCAGTTCCCAAAGCCCTGCGTGTGGAACTGACGCAGGAGAGTTAAGGCCTAACTCCCCACCTGAAACGTGAGTTTGTGTTCTCTAAAAATCGAAGAATGAATTTTAGGAATGACGGAGGTTTGAGTAGGAAAATTTTATTGAGAGTTTCTGCCTTAAGAGAGACAGAAGGGGAGCCCGGAAAGTGGGTAACCCCCTACCTCACTTTTTAGAGGGCTTTTGTGGAGCTAAGCCATGAGGTGAGGTGGGTCTAAAATAGGGGGCTACCAATAAGATTCAAAAAAGGTAGATGGGTTACAGTTGACCAATGAGTACAGTGGGGGCTTCCAATAAGATTTGAAAGAAATGGGCAAACCATGGCTAACCAATGGGTAGATGACAAGCATAGCCACTTCAGCAACCTTTTGATTGAATAGGTCCAATGAGAAATCAAGCCTTAGAAGGTCTTGCTTGTCGGAGACTCCTCCAGGTGGTTCAAGGTCCTGCCCATTATCTGGGGATTTTGTAATTACTGTCTTCCAGGGAGGGGCTGGATCCAGACCTTGACCTTCCGTCCTAGGAGGAGAATGAGGCCTGTAGTGTAGTTTCTCATTGATGGTGTTGACCTTCAGAAGGATCCTCTTTTTTGCAAGTCTTTCAAGGGCCGGCCCTCTGTATCTGGCTACATATGTCTACTTGGCTTTTCTACCTATAATAGAACCAATCAGAGTGCTGGCTTCCATTTTACTCGCAAGAACTTCAGTGAATTCGCCATATAATGGCCTCCACCTGCCCTCAGCCCGAGGCATAGGAGGTACAAAAGCACTTTGGCCACCAGCTTCTGGCCCCTGAGTTCTCTCTTCCAAGGTGTTCTGTGCTCACCCTGCAGAGTCTATTATTTTTTCTATTTTTACTTGGCCCAAATATGCTCTGCAGAACTCATTTTCCTTCCTTCTCTTTATTAAACTTAAAATCTCACTACCTTTTGGGCTTGTTTTATCTAATTCTCTGTTCAAGTTAAGAAGAACCTAGAAATCACCTCTGCAAGGAGACTCCAGCACCCCAAAACTCAGTTACCTATATACTATGACAGAACTTAATTTATAAATTAAGCACAGTAAGAACTTAGCAATTATAATAAAAGAACAGTTATAAAAATATTCTGTAATAAAAATTATGTGATTATGGGCCTTTCTCTTAAAATATCTTTTTGCTGTTGTTGCTTTGTTTTTTGGAGACAGGGTCTTGCTATGCAGTTTAGGCTGGCCTTGAACTTACTGTACATCCCAGGGTAGCCTTGAACTCATAGTTATCATCCTGCCTCAACCTCACAAGTGCTGAGATTATAGGTATGAGCCACCACTCCTAGAAGAGAAGTACTGCATTAAGGTCATTGTTTTGAGATGTTGTGAGATTATTATAGGTAGAAAAGCCAGCTAGACATATGTAGGCAGATAGAGAGGGCCGGCCCTTGAAAGACTTGCAAAAAGAGGATCCTTCTGAAGGTCAACACCATCAATGAGAAACTACAGGCCTCATTCTCCTCCCTGGGCGGAAGGTCAAGGTCTGGATCCAGCCCCTCCCTGGAAGACAGTAATTACAAAATCCCCAGATAATGGGCAGGACCTTGAACCACCTGGAAGAGTCTCCTGACAAGCAAGACCCTCTAGGGCTTGATTTCTCATTAGACCTATTCAATCAAAGAGTTGCTGAAGTAACTATGCTTGTCATTTACCCATTGGTTAGTCACAG
>PVIC010028241.1:0-23360 GCA_004025085.1 Thryonomys swinderianus
AGACATGTCTCTCACTTGCTTCTTTTTGCATTTGTTGCCTGAGTGTTTCATGTGATACTACAAGATTTGTTTCCAAGAAAAATAAAAGTAGCTATTCCTTATACTGTATTTTCTCCTAGGAATTTTATGGTTTGGGATTTGAAATTTAGATCCTTAATTGATTTTGAGGTTTTTTCTGTGTATAAGGTTCTAGTTTCATTGTTTTGTATGTATACCTCCAGTTGTTCTAACATTATTTACTGAACGTTGTCTTTCCTCACTGTCTTTTTACTCAGAACAGTATATAGTTGAAGTGACTGAGCTCCGAAAGCCCCTCTCACATATAAATGACTGTGGACTAAGTATCAGAACTTAGCTCTTTAATATTTATGAAGTAGGACACATTTTTTAAAAATTACACTATGAGAAAAGCTATTTGCTATAGAAAAAATAATCCAATTTATTCAAAATATTTTATATGACTGATGTCTGTTGTAGATTTTAAATTTTTTCTATATTTCTACTTATTTATATGAAAAAGTTTCATTATATAATTACAACTCTATATGTAGTTTCTAGATATATTTTCTATTATCATAAGTATGCATGCCTGTGATTATTTTATTTTCCCACAAAGAGTTATTTCTTGGTATTTTCTTTGTTTTAGGACTTTTCATATTTAGGTTTCTTTTATGATTTAAACAACTTCCTGTTTATCTTCCTTCAATCCTAATTCTTTAGTGATAAACTTTGAATATATCAATTGTTTACGTTTGCTATTATTTATTTTAGATATAATAGCATTTTTCATAACTTTAGATGTGCAGACATATCTAAAGTGATTTGATACATTTATTTCATCATAATTACTCATGGAAATATATTATTTTAATTCAACTGTTTATGGTGATTGAATGCATACTCTTTTCTCCACCCTTGTTTAAAAAGTATAATAATGTTCTACAATGTTTCATCAGCTTTATTTTTTAGATGATTTTATCAACATATTTACATTTGGATTTATGAATATCTCTGAAACATGCATTCATAATAAATAGAGCTTGGTTTTATTTTCATCACTAATTATCATGTGTATCTTGCTATTTAAAAACTAAAATGCTTGGGCTGGAGGGTTAGCTCAGTGGTTCCGGCGCCTGCCTCGCAAGCGCAAGGTCCTGAGTTCGATCCCCGGTTACCACATACAATGCTGGGTGTGGAGACACGCCCACCAACAATCAATGCCGCATACCACAATGCTGGACGTGGTGGCTCAGGCCTGTAATCCCAGCACTCGGGAGGCAGAGACAGGAGGATTGCTGAGTTCATGGCGGCTTGCCTGGCCTACATAGTGAGCTCAGGGCCAGACTGAACTACAAAGCAAGACCCTGTCTCAAAAAGCAAAAAAAAAAAAAAAAAAAAAAAAAAAAAAAAAAAAAAAAAAAAAAAAAAAAAACAACAACAAAAAAAACCAAACTAAAATGCTTTCATTCTTTATTTAAAAGAATTTATTTTGTATGTCTGAAGAATCATGTCCCCACATTGTTGAAATATGTGAAAAGCACTGAGCTCTGTGAAGAGTTAATGTTTAACACAGTTGAAGAGTTTAGTTTGAGAATTAGTTTAAACCTGAAGCAAAATAGATCTGAAAATATTATAAAGTATAAAATATTATACTGTATTATACAGTAATTAGGCATATATAGAATATATTTCATGTAGTTTTCTTTTATTTTTTTATGCATATTCAATTATTTCTTTGTTGAGAGGGAAAGAGCAAGAGGGAAATAATTTTCCACGTTGTCTATGAAGCACTTTAATACATGTTATCTCATTATGTATGTAAATAAGTTATGATTTTTTTCATTTCTTGATTGACGTGGGGATCAGGTATAGATTTTCTTTCTCTCTTTCTCTTTCTCTCTTTCTCTCTTTCTCTCTTTCTCTTTCTTTCTTTCTTTCTCTCTCTCTCTCTCTCTCTCTCTTTCTTTCTTTCTTTCTTTCTTTCTTTCTTTCTTTCTTTCTTTCTTTCTTTCTTTTTTTCCTTTCTTTTACCTTCCTTGCTTTGTTATCTCATTATGTATGTAAATAAGATATATATTTTTTTCATTTCAAGATCGAAGTAAGGATCAGGCAGATAAGCCTTCCTTCCTTCCTTCCTTCCTTCCTTCCTTCCTTCCTTCCTTCCTTCCTTCCTTCCTTCCTTCCTTCCTTCCTTCCTTCCTTCCTTCTCTCACTCTCTCTCTCTGTCTCTCTTTCTGTCTTTCCTCCTCTCGACCCTCAGTTCTGATAGCAACACATCATCTTTTCTGTACAGTTCGTTTTTCCCACATTCATAGGTTCCCAATTTTATATTTTCAGCTCACATATTTCTTTGAAATACAGACATGTTTAGCAGTTTTTCAATTAACCCATCATCTCGCATGTCTGAAAGGCATCTTAAACTCAACAAACTCATGCATGGACCTTTGCTGTCCCCCTGGCTTGGTGCCTATTTCACTGACTGTTGTTGTTATCCATCTTGTTGGGCACATTAGACAGTTCAAAAACATCTTCACACTACTCTGTATCTTTCTTCCTACAACAAATTTTTCACAAATTTAAACATTTTTCTTTCATTTCTTTTTCAACTCCTTATTAAGTCTATGTTTTCCTCTCTCTATTGCTATAATCCCAGTCAAATCACCTTTTGCAATGTTTACCTTCTCTGGAAATAGATCTTATCAAAATAAAACTGCTCTAGCATGCTGGGCGTGGTGGCTCACGCCTGTAATCCCAGCACTCGGGAGGCAGAGGCAGGAGGATTGCTGAGTTCGAGGCTTGCCTGGGCTCCATAGTGAGCTCAGGGCCAGCCTGAACTACAAAGCGAGACCCTATCTCAAAAAAAAAAAAACAAAACTGCTCTAGCAAGCCTCGAACTAAGCGATCCTCCTGTCTCTGCCTCCCGAGTGCTGGGATTACAGGCGTGAGCCACAACCCCCGGCGCTCTAACATATCTTTAAGTGGCTTCCCTTGTTAAGATAAAGACAAAAAATGTTAACATTGTAAACTGGGACCAAGAAATCCTGGGCCTTGTATTGTTTTGTGGGTTTTGCATTAATTTTCCATTGGATTTCAGGGTTCTTCTCTCAGGTGCTCTGGTGTGTCCTGCCGTCCCTTGTGCCTGGATCTTTTCATATACACAAAAACAACTTAAAACCCTCTGCTCCTGAAAGATAGGGTAGTCTATCAGCTACACCATGTAATCATGTTTCTGTTCTTCATAACAGATCATGAAAAGTACACTGTCAAAATACCAACATTTGAGTTTTATTTTAAAGAGATTATTTTAAATTAATGTATTTCAGGCTCACTAAGTCCTATATGTCTTTCAGATAGCAGCTGAAGTGTCATTTTCCTCAGAAGTTTTCCCTGACCATTCATTCCAGGTCAGGTTCTTATTCCCTTCTCCTCGAACCCAAACACTTGTTTCTTTTCTTCTTAGAACACTGCTTCCTCATTCATGATTAATGCCTGTTTCCCAGTTCCTAGTTCTGAGAGAGCAGAAATCTGTCTCTTTTTCTCATTGCATTATCTCCAATGTGCCATATTGTGGAGATCATAATAGTAAGTGATTTTGGAGTGGAAGAACATAAAGAACGAATGAGTGAGAGAACTGGGATTTGAAATCAGAACTCACTCCAAAACTACAGTTTCTTAGTGACAGCATATTTTAGCATATTATAATAGTAATTACCATACTGAATATTTAACACTAACCTTGAATACAGTGAAAAGCAAAACGTGAATGTTTAGCTTTTCCAGTTTCATCAGTTTAATGATCTTTTTAAGATTTGCAATATTAATGAAATGAGGGAAATGGTGTGCAATGAAAATTTTGGAGAATAAGATACTTAGAAAAGGGCCAACGGACATTTGCTGAATGGGGCTGGCTGGCAGAAGGGAGAATGAAGGCCTGACTGCTGTGCTTGAGGGTGTGGATGTGGGGCCCTGTGGGGGGGCACTGAGACCACTCTGTTCCTCTCTTGCCTCTACTGCAAACTGGAGAGGGGGAAGAGAGTCAATCGGTTTTGTGGGAAGAGTGTAAACAGATAAGGGTGACTTCACTGAAATTATGCAGCTAGATTTTATGTTATTTGCAATTGTGTTCAAAACATCTTCAAGGAAACCAGGGGAATTTCTATATTTAAAAATACAAGGTGGAGTATTGCTGACAGAATTTAAAATTCATTTGCATCTGCACTCCTATCTCTTTCCCTTGCTCCCTTTATTTCTCTGCTCCTTGATCTTTCTGCCTCTCCCTCTCTCTAACTGTACTGTAACCCCTGTATTTTAGTACTGAAATACTGTACGTGTCCCAGAATCCTCCACATACTTAGTTTAAATGACCTGTGGAGAAGCTGAGGACAGGGCTTACTGCTGACAGTTGTTTCTCTCTTGCCAAACTGTACTACTTTCATGGAATAGAAAATGTAGAAGAATTTTCTATATTTTAATTGGTTATCCTCTTGATGTTAGTAAAATTTTCATGGTACTAGTTTTAAGAAAACAGTATACATTTAATTCTAAAGTCCTAAAACTAAAATATTCTAAATATTACTTATACCATTTGTTATTTATCTTAAAGTACTTAATTGTATTTGTAATTTAGTCTTGATATCAAACATATATTTTCTTTTTCTTGTTATTTACATCTTTATTTTATATATTTAACACATAATTAGTCAAATTAACTCTCTCTTTAGAATCACATTGGAAAAATCATCCCCAAATTAATTTCATAGGTTGCATCTACTTCACCTTTGTACCAGGTCATTCTTTTCCAAGAACTAAAGTCATTTCTTATTAAGGTCCAATTATGATACTTAGGATTGACTTTTCGGACAGCCTGAAATTGCTGATTAGTAAGAGATTTGGGCTGCAGCTCAAAATCTGTTGGTGCCTTCATATATGATCACTTTTCTCATAAACTTTAACTAGAGGAGTTAGTTTACATTTCATAGTCACTTTTGTAAGACACGTTTGTAGTTAAATTGTTAACTGTGGTCATTTGCATAAGAAACAGCAACTAAAAAGGATCATCATAGTGCTGGGTATGGCTGAAGAGCTACACTGAAGACAGAAGACCCACCTGGGTGTGAGTGGCATCAACCAATAGACTTGAGTGGAATAAAAGGAGAAATGAAGAAGGAAGCTCAGTTCTGTTTCTTCAGAGGAGGTTCAGTGTTCCCCTTCA
The DNA here is from genome assembly GCA_004025085.1 of Thryonomys swinderianus. Lineage (NCBI taxonomy): Eukaryota > Metazoa > Chordata > Mammalia > Rodentia > Thryonomyidae > Thryonomys > Thryonomys swinderianus. Next base: position 5,213 of record PVIC010028241.1, read on the forward strand.
CCTTGGACGTTGTCTCCTGGCTTACAGGACATACTCTCCAGCCACTACTACAGTGAACTCGAGGCCTTACCTGGGCCCTTCAAATCTCCAGTGCACACACAGCCCTTTTCTATTCTTATACACCTAGCTCTGTAGGCAGCTATTGTGAGCCTGTTCAATCCTTGTATATTTATATATCTTGCATGAGATCTGTTTCTGTAGTAAGCTTTGACTGGCACAACCAATACCCAAGCCCCCAAATGGAATGGTTAGCTTCTTCATGTCCCTGGTTTTAAATCATTAGTTCTGATTAACAGCCTAATTATTTTTGATGAGAGCATTTATTCTACTTACGTTCAATATAACTAGATTATATATTGGGTTAATTTTTACTATTTTCTCTTCTTTATATCCTCTTTTTTTTAAAAAAATTATATTGTCCATAGTACTCCATTTTTTTCCAGTGCTTTCAATATTTAATAGGCACATGAGATATTACTCCTGGTTCATTTGTTCATCACATTCTAATGCAAATTAATGGTTTTAATTCCTCCCAGGATCTTCAGATATTATTCATGCTCTTTGTGTTATTGTATCATTCTCAGATATTTTCATTTGCATGAATTTGAAACCCCATAGTATTTTAGTAATATTATAAATGCATCTTTTTAAGCTTTATTCACACATTTGCCCATTATTTCTCATTATTAATTCATATTACCAAAATATCCAGGTGAGATAATTTACCTTCTAAGTGACTGTTTAAAAAATTTCTGCCCAACTCATAACACTCTCTCCAGTACATTTTTTTTGAAAATATTTTTAAAAAAAATCTCCAGGGTTGGGAAATGTTTTCCTTCAGTATTGTTTTATCATCTCCTGGCTCCCCTTTTCTGTTGAGAAGTTGGGTAGCATTCCTACTATTTCTCTGAATGTAGTGAATCCATATTTTCCTCTAGCTGCTTTTATTCTCCTTATCCTTGATTTCCAGCAGTTATAGTACAACCAACCTGTTATTTTTTTCTTCATATATACTGCATATACTTTGTCATATTTTCAACATTTCCATTGATATTTATCAGTTTGGAAGATTCTCAGACATTACCTTCTCAAATATTGTTTTTTCCTCATTTTCTTTCTCTTTATATTTGGGATTCCTATGCATTTTTATGGACTTCTCAACTTTATTTCATTTGTGTCTTTCATTGTTTCCTATACTTTCCGGCCATTCCTTTTGTCCACTGGGTTGTTTTCTTTAACTCAGTTTTTTAGTTTACAGAGTCTGATTTTTTCATTATCGATATTAACCTGTGGTTAAAGTTCAGATATCCATAATTCCTCTTAGATTTAGTAATGTTGTCTTACATTTCATGTGCCTGCATTTGTTTTGTATGTGATTACTGAACAGCATATATCATTGTTTTCAGAAGTGCAAGGCAAAGTTAAAGTCCAAAAGTGATACTTTCTTATAAAGAAGACTTCTACTGATGTTTTAGAAACAGCTGTGCTGGAAATACTATTCATTCCATATTGTTTTAATTAGTGGTTGAGATGAGTGACATCTCCCTTTTCCCACTAGCAGGTCAAGTTTCTGGCTAGGTTATTCTCATTTCTTGGATATATCCCTCAGAGTTGCAGTTCATTGCCTGGAATATTTTCCAGGGCCTACTGCTTTGCTTCCCATTACTCTAGTGTGGGAATTTTTGTTTCAACTCAGCTTTCTCTGCCAGAACCAGCTGATTGTCTCCACATCTTCAGGTGAAAATTAACTCCCAAGTTCAGGTTCATCGACTGGCATCTTTTGCTTTAAGGAAAAATATTTGTAAGTCTAAACTTTTATAATTATTAATAACATGTATCCCATATTGAAAACTTAAGACACATAACCCATATCCGGCCCACATGCATCTGCAGGGTTTCTTGCCCACCTGCCTCAGCCACAGTGATGTGTCTCGCAAGGTGTGGGCCACTCTCTAATTGGGCCAAAGAGAAGCCCAAACACACGCTGAGCTTCCGTTGAAGATTCAAAAGCAGCACAGTGACAGCACCATTTCCCAGGATATGCAGAAATGACCTCAAGATGAGCAGAGAAACTGTGGCTGCCATGGAAGCCAGTGTGGCCCTGGGTGGAACGGGGAAGCAGTCTTTTGTATCTCCTCTCTGGGATCTGCCCACACTGACTTCTGTCTCTGCAGCTCTTAGCTGGGAAGATACATTTTTCATAACAACAGATGACCAGACTAACCTGTACAGGCTGGAAACCCACAGGCCCTTCCAGAACTCGGTCTGTGTCTTCCTCTGTGAGGGTTCTTGCCTAAGCATTTTTCTCTGGCCATTAGATACTCCTTTAATCCTGGGGCCTTTTCCCAAGAGTTGGACCACATAGAAAAGCTTTTGGCTAGGAAAAACATGTTGAGTGCTAGTGAGGCACATAGAAAAGATCTAGGTAGGGTTAAATGAAGCAAAAAAATATACGTCAGAGCAAGAAGGACAATTACAGACTTGGGAAATTCAGTGTTTAAGGAGCAAATACAAATATAGATTTGCTTGTATACAAGTAAGTGTATGTGCTTGTATATTTGTGTATGCACATATATACTTCCTTCTGATGACTAAATTTGGTGTCATTTACTAGATAGGCCAAACAAATTCTTAGCTAACATTAGATCATTGGTCATAATTGAGATACTGAAAAAGTGTTAAAAACCTTGGATTTTGATTGTTTAGCACTGTTGATTGTGACCCATGCACATTGGATGAATAGAAGGCAAATCTATCATGCAGCTTAGTTATTAAGAGAATAGTTTGTAGTTTACCCCATGCTATAAAAATCACTTCTAAAAATTAATGTATTTTGGATATGGATGTGGTATTCCTGCAGTCAAAGCAGATGAGCAGTTAGTTACATCAGTTAGAACTCACATAACCAACCATATGGGGTTGATTTCAACTGGACAAGTAGTATTTAGTTATTTCTTTTTTTTTTTTTTTTGAGACAGGGTCTTGCTTTGTAGTTCAGGCTGGCCCTGAGCTCACTATGGAGCCCAGGCAAGCCTCGAACTCAGCAATCCGCCTGTCTCTGCCTCCCGAGTGCTGGGATTACAGGCATGAGCCACCATGCCCGGCTAGTTATTTCTTTTTGACACTGTCAACCATAAATGAATCAGCACAATCTTCTGAAATCAGGTGACATTTCATTTAAACTTTCCTGAGAAGTTTCATATGAAAGAAAGTCCTGATCATATACAGAGGAGGTAATGTTAGGTGGGTGGGTACCAGGAATCTTGTGAAGATTAAAAAAAGAAAACTACTGCATTGAAAATTTGTAATTAGTTTATGTGAAGTTAGTATGACTTTCATAAGGAGACCATTTAGTTCATATTTTTTTTGAGGCAGGGTCTTGCTTTGTAGTTGAGGCTGGCCCTGAGCTCACTGTGTAGCCCAGGCTAGCCTCAAACTCAGCCATCCTCCTGCCTCTGCCTCCCAAGTGCTGGGATTACAGATGTGAGCCACCACGCCTGGCATTGTGATGTGTAGTGCAGATTGTTGGGGGCACGAGTCACCAAGCATGGTATTGTTGTATGTGGTTACTGGGGATCGAACCAGGGACCTTGCATTTGGTAGGCAGGTGCTGGAACCACTGAGCTAAATCTCTGACCCCTAGCCTTTGTTTTTCTCTTAAGTCTAATTAAAATTAAGCACCGGCTGTGTCAGTGCAATGTATGGAAGGCCTCTGTAAATTCTATAATGTCATAAATATGAATACTTCTTTTACTAATGGAGAATTGGTAGCCATGTGGCTAACTGTTGGGCTCTGTGAATGTAAGGGTAATGGTATTTTGTATTTGTGGAAATGCTATCTCATCTTTACTCCTAAGGATAATTCACCAGCATGTTTCTCTTTAGGCACCTGTAAACTCTTTTCAATCATTAAATGCCTCTGGTGTCCTCATATCCCTAGGGAATCTAGCATATTGTTTGCACATCAATGCCTTTTTTGTGGATGAATTAATAGAAAATGTTTGACTGTTCCAGAAGCTTCTGCTTTATACCCACACTGTGAGTGGGAGCAGGAGGAAGCTAAGATTAAGAAGGATGCATTTTTATTCATTCATCTGAATACCCTTAGGAAGCTTCAGTTACTTAAGACAAAGTCTTCAATAATCCCATTTAGGATTCTTGTAAGTTTAATGTATTACAAATCAGGGATAACAACAGAAGATTGGCAGTTAATAGATGTTATTTGCTTGGCTCTTTTAATATCAACAGTCATCCATAGTAAGTAATTATAATAAAAAATTGGATGTCAATTTAAAATTCACACTCCTTTTTTGTTGGATCATTGTTTCTTTAGGTTTTTAAACTGACTTTACCACCTACAAAAGGGTCCTTTCCTTAACTAGCATCATGGCCAACTGCATCAGGTGTTAAGTCTTTGCCCGGTTGAGTCCTTTTGTACAAGGGCTGTGCAGGCACCATCTGTGAATTTAGCCCCATCTCTCAAAACTCATCCTTTGCCTGGCAGAAACATTACTAATCTCTATTTCCTTTTCTTCCCTTTCATACTGATAGCTTTGAACATTTTTAGAAAATACACACGTATGTTTTAATTGCCTTTTTTCCCTACCTCCTCAATATGAGGAGGACTAAGATGTTTGTTTATCTGTGAGTGTGTTTTGGGGGCTGGAGTAGCACTTGTTAGTCTATGGCTGTACCAGCCTGAATGAGCCTGATCTCTCTGCAGCATCACTTGTTAAATTAGGGCTGTCATTAATTGTTGAAAGACCCAACAAGAAACTCAAACATCTGACAATTTGAGAAACAAGAGCAGTATCTTATACTGTGGGGCTAAGATCTCTACATCACCCCTGGCACTTTAGGAATGACATTTATGCATTTCTCATTCTTCATGACCAGTGCTGCTCCAACTGTGTACCCAATATGGAGGCTTATAGGCATTGCTATGACTCTTCATGTTTCTTCTCTTTTACTTACAGGGAAGAGGAAAATTACCTGTCCTAGGTCATCTCCATATCCAAAGTGATTGACAGTAGGACATTTATATGTTTACTGGAAAAGGCGGGGGAACTTACATACTTATAGGCTGAAGTAAAGAATTATTTCTGTTAAATATATAAAAATATGCCTGTTCATATATGTACTAATTAATTCATTTCAATTTTCTTCCTGATGCCTGGCAGCTTTTAAATGTCACATTCACAACCATAGCCTTATTTAAAATCCAGAGATAAGAAGGCTCATGAAAACATGGAATAAATCCAAAAATAAAATGAATATTCCAGAAGACCATATTAATAACAGGTACCTTGTGTAGCTCACAGTGGAAGTTGTTTATTGAACTGTAGAACTTTATAATGCTGTGAGCTATCACGCCACGAGCAGCTAATCTTTGTGGACAGAGAGAAAGGAATCTTCTGTTGGCTTAGATGTTATTACTTCACCCAGAGTCTTTCATTTATAGGTGAACATGTAAAACTAACATGTCAATCTGTTGGGCAGGACCATTGAGCATTTCTCAGGGAAATACTGTAACTCAAATAGGTGAAAGTATAAATGATTAGTTAACTACATCTATTGAAAACAGGATCATCATTTTAAAATGCTCATCCATTTATTAATTTTTCTATAAGGCATCTCTAGCACTGTTTTATTGCACACAACTGACAGAAATTGTCATTTGTGTCATTATAATGGCTCATTGTTTTCTGAGCTTTCTCATATTTTTTCCTCTCTTTGCACTTTGCTTATGTCCCTTTTAATGGTTTTGGATTTGCAACACTTTTTTGAGATAATGATACCATTAAACAAAAGTAATAATTTATTATATAGGGTTATTTTGCATGTCATATAATTGACGCTTTTTAGATATTTTCATTACTGTGTAACATTTGTCAAAATGAAAAGCTGAACAATTTAAAATTGCAGTTATCAATTTAGCAACTTTAGAATCAGAGTAAGATAGCTGCGCTGTGTTGTAATTTGAATTACAAAACTGTATGCTTATTCCTCATTTGGGCAGCCTGCCAACTAGAAAACATATTAGGCATTCAGTGCAGCTAGACAAGTCATCCAATTGAGCGATTTCTAGCTGGTCTGATGTATCTTCAGGCAAATTTAACCTTTACAAGGCTTGTTCTTTGTCTCTGCATCATAGAGATTACACAATTGTTTGTTTTAAATGAAAATGATAGCAAGAGGGATATAATCTAAAAGTTGTTGAAGTTATCACTTTTATCAGTTTTAGTTTACATGCTGCTAAGTGAGGGAATTAATAAGGGTTTAAGACATCTTTATTCATTTCAAAACAAACTTCCAGTGGAGAATTCTTTACTTCAGAAACCTAAATAGATAGTTTTTACTGGTAAATCCCCAACACTGAAATATTTTAGTCATATTTCAGTCAATTGCTTACAATTTTTGTTTTCAAATAAACTTTGAAAAGTTACTCTCATCATTTGTCACAGTAATGAACTGACCTGATTTAAAACTATTGTCAAAATATACCCCTGTACGTTTAATAGATATTCATAAGAAGTAACCAGGTCCTGTGTGAAAGACCCCTGACCTTCCTGAATTCTGTTTCAATTTTGTTGAGCATCTGTTTAGGCTCTAGGGGATTATAGGAACCACCAGGATGACTTCCAAAGAAATAGGAAGATAAGCAGCCCAGCTGTGTGCTCCCTGTGCCAGCCCCAGAAACTCTGCCAGCTGGCTGCCCTCTGTGAATGTGCGTGGCGAAGAGAAAGTCAGTAGGTATTTCAAGCTTTCAAAAAGGGAAATTTTAGCTAAGGGGACACCAATGAATCTGGTCATTATTTCCTTTTCTCAGGAAAGATCTGCTCATGGGAAGGGCATTGATGTTATTCTTTGCTTTGTAGGAGAGTTTATCGTGAACGTCACTGTGGAGGTTTTTGTAAGTGAAGTGGGCACCAGAGCACCACTGAAATGTGTGCTTTGTGGATAACACACAGTAATAGGGTATCTTGACTTGGCAGTGAGAACAGAATGTGAAAGCTGATCAGGCTTCTTAGTATGTATGATCTTGTATGCACCAGTTTGAAATTTTGGGTGATTGCATAATAACATAACTCAAATATCTCAAGACATTTCTTTCACACAGGGGACATAGTTGACATGAGTCAGCAAAACAATTCCACTCCTCATGATCACCTGGGACCACGGACTGGGAAAGGAGGGCTTGACACGTGCTGTCAAAGTATGAGAGGACAGAAAGGAGTGTGCTGGCCCTGCACACCTGAGCCCAGAAGTGTCCTTGGGTGCTTGTGCTCACATTTCATTGTTCAGGAAGTAAATCACATGGGCGTGCCACACCTGGGGGCAGGTCTTCCCCACTCATCACTAAGTCTCATCCCACTAAGCATTCCTATGCCAGACTGACCTCAGTGGACTGATATAATGGCACCTCAGTCAGTGCCATTTGGTGAGTTTTGAAATTAGAGAATAAGTGTCTTCTTATCTAGTAGGCAAGAGTTTATAAAATTGAATGCTACCCTGGTTCTTTTAAGTCATATGTTTGCTTTTATTAGCTAATAAAATTGGAATTCATATCTAATTATATTCTCAGATTATTATGAACCATCGCTGGAACATGCAATTTGAGATACCTGACTACTCCCCGTGTAGGTTGTATAATACATGAGAAAGAAGCTGGTTCTGATTAGAATGTAGATTGTGCAGTCAAGAACGTGATTGTTAACAAAGTGGTAGAGACCACTCACACAAAAATTAAGAGGATATTAAGTGGATAAACACATAATTTACTTTTTTTGTTTGTTCCTTAAAAAAATATATATGTATTGAATACATATGTATTTAATACCATATTTTCCCAAATCTTAAAAACAACCTTAATCCCTCAGAAAAGTTTTAAAATGCAGAAAGGAACAAAGACAAAAGGCATGCAGAGTTACATACTATTAATAGTCTGATTTATAGTCACGTGCAACTTGATGACAGGGACACACTCTGAGGGACACATCCTCAGGAGTTTCATCCTGGGAGAGCGTTACAGTGCGCGCTGGCCAGAGGAAGGGAATGAACCAGTTGCTCCCTACAGCTCCCTAATGCAGTCAAGACACTTGATAAACCTGAGCTATTTGAGGCTGCTGTTTTATGCTTTATATGGAGTGCTGCTTTAGATTAAAATGTTTTAAAACTACCAGGAAATCACTCTAAAAAGCATAGTTAGAACATAGCAAATATTAAGCCAGTGATAATCATGTATCATCATTTCAAGTATTATGTACTGTATGCAATTATATGTACCACCCTGTTAGATAATTAGTGACACAGTGGGTTTCTTTATATCAGCACTGCCAAAAATACAAGTAATCTGTTTTGCTACAACCTGGAAATGCCTACCCTATCACTTTTGACATCCGAGCTCTGATATAAGTTTATGAGGTTACTGTTGTATATTTAGTGTGCTATTGATTCTTAAATCATGTATTGCAACATCGTACTTCCTTTTTGCACATATACATGTCAAGTCATACACATGTCCTTTGTATTATGTCAGTATTTTTCTATGCCTGTTGGTATTCTTCATGAATATAATTAATAATAGCTAAGTGGCATTCCATCCCCTCATATATAATATTCTTTAATTAAATAGTTATTTGATTTCTGTAAGTTAGATGTTTCTAATATTTAGTTATTAGCATAACGATTTAGCTCATTGGCTGAAAATTTTCTACAATCAGATGAGATCCCAATTGATGTGTAAATACCATATTGTTTTTCTAGTATGAGAAGCTAAAGGTGTATATGAGGTCTAGAATTTATGATAAGTATTGTGACATAGGAAGAAAATGTTCAAAGGGAAAGGGAAAGGATGGGGTAGGGGAAAGCAAAGAAGGGAAAGAAAAATGTGAGTAAAAATAAAGGTGGAAAAAAGCTTATGTTTATTGGGGTTAGGGGTTTGTGGGGAGGGTAGGTGAATGGAAAAAAATTGACAATCAAGAGATACCATGTACAGGTACAAATTTGTAATGTTCAATGTGATCATAATGTATATCTGAAATGTACCAATAAACTCAATAAATGATAACTTTTTTCTAGAATACATTTTTAGAAATACATTTACTGATAGGGAATTTTTGGTCTTTTTAAATATGCTTGATCTATATTGTCAAAGTTCTTTCAAGGATGCTTACTTCAATTTATATCACTACCAGTAGTACAAGGGAGCATTTCTCATCTCAGTATAGTTGAACAACTGTTGGCTACTTTATAGGTGAATTATATATCCATATATCCTGGAAATTTTTTCTTGCAAAAGGTTTTTTAATGCTTGATTTAAATTTTTTTGTGTTGAATAATTCAATAATATAGTAGTAATTTTTATTGTTACATACATTTTCCTTAGTTTTTCTTTTTAATTTCAGGATATTAAAATATTATGTAATCAATTTAACTCATCATGATTTCTTTTTTTAGATCCATTACTTTTTAATTTGAATCTTTATTGGTATGCAATATATACATACCACAATTATGCTCAACAATGAGAACTTGCATCAGTATATGACATGACCTAATTCTCATTTTTCCCCTTCCTCTTCCCATTCTATAACCCCCTGTCCTTTTATGTACAAGCTTTGTTTGCTTTTTTTACCATTAAATTTTTCCCCTCAATACTTACCCCTAAACCCCATTTTCCTTTGAATATTTATATTTCAATAATATCTAATGTTATACCTAGAAAGGATTTCACTATTCTAAAAGTCTGTATAAAGTGTTTTCTTATGTTTTATTTTTTCTGGTGGTTTATGATTTTTTAGATATTAAGCTATAATCCATCTACAATTAATTTGCAAGTGGGTAATATGCAATATTTTACTTTTTCCTAAAGACATAAACCAGTTGCACTTTAGTTATGGAAACATACTCTTACACCCCAAGGGAAGCAAACAGTGTGCAGATCTTACTTGACACAGGGTCCTGTACTGAGAATCACCCTCCTCCTTTGTAGAAAGTCCAAATACAGAACTTTATCAGCATAGTTAAGGTAATACTCTAGTACCTCTGGTTGTGTGATTTTTTTCTGGCCTGTATCTGTTGGGAAATATCAGGAAAGGGAGGTCAAGGAAAGCTCAGAATGAGTTATAAATATAATTTGAAAATCACAAAAACTGAAATGTAGACAAGTTGTATTACTCAGTGGTAGAGTGCATCAAGATTCTTATGTCATTAAGGAAAAATGATTCATCATTATCTTTTTCTGCTTGAAAACTTTTTTTTTTTTTTTGAGACAGGGTCTCGCTTTGTAGTTCAGGCTTGCCCTGAGCTTACTATGTAGCCCCGAACTTACAGCAGTCTCCTGCCTCTGCCTTCCAGGTGCTGGGATTACAAGCATAAGCCACCATGCCTGGCAAAAATTTACTATTTTTAAAGATGTACAAACAATAGGCCTTGATATAGAAGCTAGAAAAAAATACAGTAAAATGAAAAGGAGACTTAAAGAAACTTGGATTTTAATTTGATGCTCTTAACCTAATAAATAATCCATGTCATTGGAAAGGGGCAAATTATTTTAGCCTAAATTTGTTCATCTGAAAAATGGAGGTGATAAATGGGCCTCAAACAGTAACAGTGTGGTATGAAAGTGATTTGCAGTCTCATTGCGTTCATCTCTCATTTACTTCCTCTTCTATCCTGAGACCTTTTCAAGATTAATTTCTCAGTTCCTGAAGATTCAAAATGGATATGGTGATCTTTTCAACAAGAGCAGGAACTTTTACATATGTGTACTTTCAGTTAGAGAAGCCAAATCATTCTTTTAAATTGGAAGGAGAGTGAATCTTTTACTAATGGGTCTTAGTTATCAGGGTTCAACAGATGTAAGAATATTGACATAGTTTCCTGATCTGTAGAGCAAAGAAATAACTCAGGCTTTAGGGCAGGAAAATGGGGTCAGAATCTTGATCTCACTGCCAACTGACTGGTGGCAAAGGCAATTATGAGAAGTCTGTTGTCCTTCTGTTTGTAAAAGCTTATGCTAGCCAGTGTGTAGGTTATTAAATGGCATCACTTTCAACATTCAGTATTTTCAACATAGTACCCATATACATTTATTTAATTTTAGAAGTTATATTTTTAAAAATGTGCCAATGTTTTAGCTTTCAATAATATTGTTTCTTATAAAATAATACTTTTATGAAAAATGTAGATATTAAGTATGAATCTAATATTATTCTCTATGCTTTTAAATCACGCAAATACTTTATTTTATAATGGCACAAATAAACAGTATTCTCAAAATACACTTTAAAATGGGTACAGTTGTGGAGTTTCCAAGTGATAGTTTATGGTTGTGCGTTTAATTCTTGTTGGTCTTATTCCTATAGCCTAATTTGATATGGTCAAAGAATGGCTCAGTGATAGCTTAAAATAAACTGAAAAAAATTTACATTAGTTTTATAGAATAGTCTTATAGAATAATATAGTCTCTAGAGAATGAAATTTTTAAAGAATAATTAGGTATACGCTTTAAGGGTATTAAATCAAATATGCTTAAATATATTTGGAAATGCCCCATTTTGCAAGTGTTCTCCTTCCCCCTGCAGTTTAAGACTGCAATAATGACAACAAACTTAAAGGTCAAGAAATTGAACAGCAAGTATTGAATAACTAAAGAAGACTTCCCTTGGGTGACTTTTATTTTCCTACTTAGACTGTGAATGTCGGTTAGCTCAATTAAGTCTAGCTAATAATGTCAGGTGTCAGTCATTTGTGAGTACTGATGTGTGAAGTTTGAAAGCAGGTGAAAGACCACTTAAGTGATGAATGAAAAAATGAGGGTACAAAAGTGTTAATAAAACTCACTTTCTGGTAAATTTTCTATATGGGAAATTAAGTCAAGAAAAGAAAGTCCATATAATAATTATTTTAATGTTGTGTTTACTTTTAGAAATATTAAATATTTTAATTTTGTATTTTAAAAAGTAATAAATCCCATCATCATATCATCATCATCATTTTATGTGTCCAAATACATATTAAAAAAATTTGTTGTACAGTATTTGTATTGAAACCACCTTGAGGTATAACCCCAGCCATTAATGAAAGGCTTTTATTTTTTTTAATTCTTTATTGGTACAATTTATACACATCTCACAATCGCACATAACATCAGGGAATTTGTACCAATATACGACACAAGTTAATTCTCATTTTTACCCTTATCTCTCTACCCACCCACACCTCCCCACCCCCTCTATACATGCTCTTTTATTTTCTTTCAGAATCATATTTATTCCTTCCCCTCATTACATTCCCACACCAAATTTCCTTTGGAAACTTCCCATTCTACAAAAACTGTCATACTTTCTAGAGCTCATTTGCATCTACAGGTGCTCATATCAAGAAAAGATCCGGTATTTGCCTATCTGTGAACTATTTATTTCACTTATTAGTGTGTCCTAAAGGTGTCTCCATTTGCACGTAAATGAATCGATCTTGTCATTCCTTATGGCAGAATAATACTCCATTTTATAAAAAAAACCCACATCTTCTTTATCCACTCTCCAGCTGAAGGACATTTGGATTGTTTCCAAGATTGAGCTATCACAAACTGAGCTGCTATGAACAATGGTGTACATCTGTCCTTCCAATGTGATTTTTAAAATTCCTTTGGGTATATTCCTAGCAGGGGGATAGCAGGGTCAAATGGGACCCCTAGTCCTAGTTTTCTGAGAAATCTCCACACAGATCTCCACAATGGTTGCACAAGTCTACAATCCACCAACAGTGGAGAGGGGTTCCTTTCTCCCCACAGCCTTGCCAGCATTTATTGAAAGACTTTTATTTTGAAGACATAGCCTCCAGGAGTGCTGATTACAGGTGTATACCACCACACCTGGCCCATGTTGGAATTTTTGACTTGAATTAAATATGTGAGTTAACAGGTGTCTGTCCATGGCTTTTCTAATTCCGCAAAATACCCATAATAAATCACAGCTTGTTTTGTATATCTCTGAGTAAAATTTCTTTAGGCTTAGAACATTTGTTGTTTGTGCTCTTTTATTATTTTATCATATTATTGTCAGAATTTGTGGAATATTTTTATTTGGTATTGGTTTTATTTGGTTGATTGTTTTCCTAAGTAAAGCTTAGAATTTTTATTATTTGTCAGATGTAGTCATCTGTAATAACTTGTCCATTTTTTGTTTTCTTGTTTCTGTTTTTGTCTTATGCACACAACTATATATCATCTACTAACATATTGTATTCACTTAATAGTTGTCTTTTCTGTTCCAGTATTTTTATTACTTATTTCTTAACCTTAATATCTTCTTCATATTTGTAGTAGAGCTTTTTACAGTGATGTAGTTTTTTTATATATATCGTTTTCTTACGGGACTGTGAGTCTTTAGAGTGGAGAAATATACTCATATTTGTAATTACATAGTAAACTCTCAAAAGTTGGCTCAAAATTATTTGGGATTAATTCCCATTAATGATAGTTCAAAAAAAGCAAAAAAATAAAAATAAAAAAAGAAAGAAATCAGATCACAATCAGATCATAGCCTAAGTATTTTGCCTTGGAAAAACCTGGGTGCCCATGCATTTTGTTAGGGAGAAGTCGAAATAGATATTCCCATAGGGATAGATACAGGGGATACTTAACTTATTTATCACTGAAATTGACAGAAAGATACAATGAGCTATAGCACTCCTATGGTTCAACCACTTTCCAAAAGATCCACTTCTGCACACCTGAGAGGATTGGTGGTCATTTTAAAAAAATATCTAACCTGTAACATTTCACCCCTTACCTTGAAATATTCATGGATATATTTCTATGGAAAATTTAGTCCATTTCTAATAGATGCCAAAGCCTTTAGCAGTTCCAGCATTTCTTAAAAATCTAGTTGCCCCTGAATTTAAAGGCAAACTCTTGGCTCTTAACCCCTGTAAAAGTACAAAAGAAAATTAAACACTGCTGACATACAGTGACACAAAGTAAACATTACCAGTCCAAAAGAGAATAGGGGCATAGAAAGGAACAGCACCAAAGCAATACCAAAATCCAGAAGGGAAAACATGAAATCCTGCGGCTCAAAGTCCAGTTCTTCGGGCAAATTGTGGTGTGATGTGGACTTCAAAGAGGTTGGTCAGCCCACCTCTGTGGCATTGCTGGTTATAGGTCTTAGGGTCTCTTTTGGGTGCATTTGCTGAGTCCCTGCAACTTTCCTCAGATGTTCTATGTGCTTGGATTTTTCAGTGTCCTGTTGTTGCCACTTGAGGTGTCCTGGGACTTTCTTAAGAAAGCAAAGTTTTTGAAATAAGTTTAATTTTACCCTTTTCTACCTTTTGCCAGTGAAAGATAAAGTCTTGCTTATTCCTGATATACCCTCAAGGTATCTTTTCTATTATTCAGACACAAATCTCTTGGCTTCATTAGTATTAATCATTTGGGCAGCCATGCTCTCCTTTGATCAAGTTCTACAGGCATTTTTTTTTTCAAAACTTCCTCCTTTAAATGGGCTTTTTGGTTCTGATTCTTAAAGTAAATGTGACCAAAAGGCACCAGCAGCACCCATTGAACTGCCCACATGTTGGGCTGCCTTGACATTTTTTCCAGTAGGTTAGTCTGCCTCACTTAACCCTTAATATATTATTCAGAGTGTCACTTAGGCAGTGCATTTGCTTATGTACTGTCCCAAGGATTGCTCAGGCAGGTGTCATCAATCAGTTCTTGTATAGAATAAGTTTGGTAAAATTGTAGTCTTTGTATTTCCTCTCATCCTATAAAATTAATATTAAAATATGCAATTTTTGTTAAGCCTATTTTAAATAATTGGACTAACGTATTAGTTAGTGCTTACTAGAGTCAGATGTAAAGGAGAGTGCAAGACATCTTTGTGCACACTGGAGACCTGAAGGATGTAGTCTAGGGTTGTGCATTCCATGGCAATGTCCTGTGCAAATCCATATCAAGAAGTAGATGGATTTGCTATGAGAGAACAAAGGGTCTGCATCAGAAAAGCCCAAGGGTCAGTACTGGAATATGAAGTGCCTGTTCCAAAAGGATGAAGGATGTGAGTGAAAGGGCTGAAGAATCTGCGTTGGAAGCCAAGAGACAATGTCCAAGGTGAAGAGGAAGATTGAACCTCCCCCAGAGAAAGAAAGCAGCCAAAGCTCCTTTGAAGAAAAATGACTGAAAGTCTCATGAAGAAAAGCAGCTAGCTGCAACGAGGCTCTTTGGAAGAGAAGCAGCTGCAATCCTTCCCTCCTGTTTTCCTTTTATACCATGACAAGTCTCCTTAAATCAGTCTTCCCCATCTAGAACTACGCTCACTCAGCTCAGTGAGTGTTTCCCACTCAAATCAACAATCAGTTAATCACTACAACTGGTAAGGGATTCATTTCAGTATTTAGCAAAGTCTCAGGACAGTGACAAAATATGGACAAATTTTCTTTAAGAACATAATACACATGGCCAGAAGTCCCACTGTCAGTGGAATCCTTGCTTTCAACTGAAACCTCTGAGCCTCTCCTTTGGGCCTGCATGTCTGAGCTTGGAGCAGAATCTTCCATGAAGCTCAGGTTACAGCATTCTGGAGTTTTTCTAATTAGCATCTCCAAATCTTTCTAAACTCTTCGTGTAAGTCAGTTCCAAAGTCTTCTAAACAACCTGGTCAAGTAGTCCCAGCGATGACCCTTACTCTAGGGACCAAAATTCATCTTTGTAACTTTCGTCACTGAGACACACACAATTTAAGGAAGAGGTTCATTTTGCCTCACTGTTTCTAAAGGATTCAATCCATAGTTGGCTGGCTCCAAGGCAGAAATAACATAGTGAAGAACCTGCCATGGAGGAAAGCTGCTTACCTCATGGAGACCAGCAAGTAAAGACAGAAGGAGTCAAGGAGTCAAGAAGGACTTACCCCTTTAGGTCATATACCTGCTTTTTCTGATCAGGTCTTATATCCTAATATCATAACCAGCTGTAGTGCTCCTGTGGTCCAATTACCTTGCAATACCCATGTGGTCTACCATCCTTTTTGTTTTGTACAGGGGGTCAAACTCAGGATCTTGTGCTTGTCAGGCAGGAATGGTGCTAAATCCAGCCCACCATCCTTTTAACCACTTACCAATCTAATTATTCAAATACAAATATGCACTGCTCAAGTAATACTTGGGGTAAACTGTCAAGTGGTTAATAGAAATGATAGCAAATGGTTAATATAAACAGTAAGTCTATATTTAATTGTAAATGGACTGTGAAGTGAGAGGTGTTGCCATTGGTACCAGGACAGCTATAGATATCCACACAGATTCAGCAGTTAACAGAACAAGGAATGGGAACTGTCACAAGTGCAATAATAGCATACTAAAACCAAGACTGCTTAATCAGTATCTCGAGATAATATTAAACCTATATTTGATTAATACAAATTATTTATAGTAAATAACTAGAGTATAAAATAATTTAATCAGTTGAAATTAATATTTGCTATTAATTACATAAATAATAAAATAGCAAAAGAAATAGCTACTGTTTATTAAGGTTTTACTGAGTCCAACCATGTGATGAATGCTTTACAGAGATGCTTTCACTTAGCTCTTAGAGTAACAATTTATAAAACATATTATTTTGATTATAATTTACATATGTCTTCAAAATATGTCTTCAAAAGTTTCTCATATACTTTGCTGAATTTCACACATCACTGTCTATATGGTGGAGCTGAATTGTTAAGGAAAGCCGTGATTTTCAATGGTGACTTTTATTTCACATGGGGGAACTTTAAAATAAACACCAGTGACCAAAACCTCACTCTCAGAAATTACTATTCAATTGCCGGTGATACAGGTATTTTTTAAAAAGCTCCCCAGAGATTTCAGTGTGTACTAAGTTAGGAACCACTTAACCATCAAACTACACTACTAAGTTTATCTCTGCCCTCCACTTGTACCCTTTCAGTACAGAGAAGTGGTAATGACTATGCAGCTTGAAAGAATAGCTTTAAGATTTATTTACTTCTTCCATCCTCTTAGCATTGTCCTTATGTATGGATTCTACATTAACCTCACTTATCCTGCCTACTGAGTCCCTAACTGTTGTTTTCTGGAATGTCTCAGGACATTGGTTAAATGTACAGGAGTCATGTTTTACCTCTTCAAATGTATGCGTATCTAGACAGAATTGCTTTTACCAGAGCTTTGCTCTCTTTTCATAAGTCTTTTTTCAATGTTATTCATTTATAAATTACATTTTCTTATTTTCTTCTCAGCTATATGGTAAGATATAGGGTCTCAGTACTTAACTTTCCTTTAAAAAAAAATTTTGAGGTGGGGTCTCCCTATGGAGTTCAGGCTGGGTTTGACCTAACTGTGGAGCTCTGACTGACCTTGAAGCCCTCCTGCCTTAGCCTCCAAAGTTCTGGCATTAGAGTTGTGTGCCATCACACTGGGCATGCTTAACCTTTATTAAATGCCTCACTTTATCAATTTTATATGATATAACAATATTTATTAAAAGGAATAAGTTTATGGGCTTGGATATTTGCATAACCAAAAATTACATATGATGAAATTTTGATCCATTATGTTATATTTCCCATCATAATTATTTACCCTTCTACCATTTTCAATGCAAGCATCATCATTAAAATTAAATACTTGCATAAGAGTACAATGATGAGCAAGACTTAAAGATGTAATTCAGTGCCAGGTGTGGTGGCTCACACCTGTAATCCCAGCACTCGGGAGGTAGAGACAGGAGGATTGCTGAGTTCGAGGCTTGCCTGGGCTACATAGTGAGCTCAGAGCTAGCCTGAACTACAAAGCGAGACCCTGTCTCAAAAAAAAAAAAATGTAATTCAGAGAAAATGAAAAAATAAAAATATAAAGCAGTCAACATACACAATTGATTTAATAAACAAATGAATTTTATATGTGAATTGCCAATGATATTTTCATAGGAGTTCACCTAATAGATGCCACATAAATTAGATGTGCATTATTTTTATTGTTCTTTTCCTTTTGGTATAATACAAGCTCCATAAGGAAAGCAATTTTATCTATTTTATTTAGGGACATATTGTAAGAATTCAAACTAATCTGTTGTGAAGAAGAGACTCAATAGGAAACATTGCTTAAAAGAAATAATCGTGCA
>PVIC010028242.1:0-23357 GCA_004025085.1 Thryonomys swinderianus
CAGGAGTTCAAAACCAGCCTGAGCAGCATAGAGAGACCTTGTTTCAAAACAACAAAAAAGACCCAAACAACAACAGGGGAAGAATCAGGCCTTCAGGAATGAGGCAGATTCTCCTGAGTCAAGTTCTAAACACCGAGACATTTGATTATCTACAGAAACATGATTATCTATAATAAAATTTTAGTTTCAGGAAATTTTCCTCTGATGATCACAGAATGAATGTGATCACTCTTTTTCCACCAATTTTTTCCTTTTACCTGAATAAAATATATTAAACACACCAGATTATATGGTATATTCCAGAAATAAACAGAAACTGCTGTTTGGCCTTTATGTGGTGTTATTTTCCCAAGTTTTTATAGAAGCCAGTAAAATGTACTCTATAAACAGGTTAACTCTATAAGCAGGTTAAAAGGAGCCAACAGCTAAGTCAGTCTCCAGATATCCAGTCTGATCTGTGCGGGTGAGACCACCTCACCCACTACCGCAGCCGAACATCCTGACTGTGAGCTCTGCCCAACGTGACCTTTCCACACAGTGCCTGGCACATGGCAAGGTTCTACCCAAACAATTGTTTAACGATGGAGTTTTTGCGAACATACAGGATACCTTCTTGATTCCATACTTGATCTCCCGTGAGAAGACACCAAATCATAGGAAAGCATGTGTGCTTGTAAAATATTATACAATAATCACGCTAAGGGCCAGAGGGTTAGCTCAGTGGTTCCGGCGCCTGCCTCGCAAGCGCAAGGTCCTGAGTTCGATCCCCGGTAACCACATAGAATGCTGGGCGTGGAGACTCACGCCCACCAACAATCAACACCGCATACCACAATGCCGGGCGTGGTGGCTCACACCTGTCATCCCAGCACTCGGGAGGCAGAGACAAGAGGATTGCTGAGTTCACAGCGGCTTGCCTGGGCTCCATAGTGAGCTCAGGGCCAGCCTGAACTACAAAGCAAGACCCTGTCTCAAAAAAAAAAATCACGCTAAACCATAACCAGTGATAATAAATATTATTCACTAAACGTAACGAAAATGTCAGGACTTCTAAATTGCATTAGTCTCTTCCCATACAGACACTAGCAAGGGAAGGTAGACATTCATTTCAGCAGTCACCTCTACCACCTAAATGTGTATAAATCACACTTCTAAAAATGGGACTTTCATACAGAAATAAAACTAAAATTTGCCAATACACCTCAGAGTAAAATGTTATTTAAGGATTAGTTAAACATTTATTTTCCTAGCATGTGAATAGGACACTTGTTCTCATAATTTTCCTTCGTGTCCCTCACCAGAGCTGTTTTCTGGCATCTGCAGCGGATTCCTTCAGATGCATAGAAGCACCTGTGCAGATGCCCCAGAACCACTTTGTAAAAGAAAAGCCCTCCGGAAGATGCCAGCAGGACGGGGCTGCCGTCCCCAGGCGCATTTTACTGAGGAAACAGTGAACTCTCCCTGCATCAATAGATGGGCCCTCAGGGGAGAGGTTACTCATCTTTAATGAATAAAATGTTATTATTGTCACCTACAGGTTCAGGGACTGCACGGTTACCTTTACCTTGTGTCTTTTTCTCTTCTGACTTAGCAGGTGATTCAAGGAATGTTCTTCGTGGCACTGCTGCGCGCTTTCCTACTGCATCTTTCCTTCAGCGAAATCCCAAGATGCTTTGCGGAGCACAGCCCGGGGAGGCGCTGCCTTGGCTTCAGGCTGCTGCACGACGGGGGTGGGCGATGCGGTGGCAGAGCCGGCAGGGGATGGGGCTTTGTGCCTGAGCCAGGAAAAGACTCCTTTTCTTCTCAGCCAGATCCAGGGAGGGCAGCTACCAAGGACCCTCAGCACCTGTAGGCGGATCTACGCGGTAGGGCCTGTGTCCACCGGGCACTAGGAAGCAGGCCTGGGGCGCGGGTGATGGAAAGCCAAGGTCCTTGCCCTGCCTGGCCACATGGTCCGTCGTGGAGATGGAAACAGACAGAATGTGTAACACATCAGGGCAGCTGCTCCAGTGGCAGGATGCAGGTTTACAAACCGCTCACAGGAGAAGGGCCCCGCAGTGGGCCCGAAGGACCCAGGGACGGGCTCATGGGCTGGGAAGCTGCCCAGCAAGCAGATCTCAGGAGCGACTCGGAGCCCGCGGTGAGACTGCTCGTTTACTCAGATCCACACGGAGTGCTCGCGAAGCGCTTGGTGTGCGGTGGACAGCTGAACAGGCCAGGCTCGGTTTCTGTTCTTCTGGGTCGGACACTCTAATGAGGCGGCCAAAACACAGGGAGAACGAATATATCTATCAGCAGTGAGGCCAAACGCAGGAGCGAGCCATGGCGGCGCCGTGTGCGAGGGCCTAATCGCGAGCTGAAGGCCTCACAAATGCAAAGGCCCGGGATTCTTGCCTTTCTGAGCAGGGCCGCTTAGGAATTGCCGGAAGCGAGTAGAGCTGTCCTGTTCGCAGCACGCGCGGGGCTAATGGCATGGCGTGAGGTTGCAGAGAGGAGCCAGAGCCACACTGCACGTGACCTTTGGCATTTGCCGCAGATTCCTTCGAAGGCACAGGGGCGTTTGGATCTTCAAGGCGGAGAAATGACACCAAGAGGTTTTCACCCACTGTCTAAGTTATGAATCAGCTCTCTGCAGAGCTTGCAGTCGGAAAGGCCGGCAGAGGACAGCCGCGGGGCCGGCTGAGGCGGGTGGTGGCAGGAGAGGACAGATAGGATGTATATTTAGAAGACAGGAAAATCACAGGACTTGGTGATAGACTGAAATAGGAGGTTAAGGAAGAGGAAGATTCAAGGACTTAAACTTGAGCGAACACAGAAGTTGGCAGCCCCACTGATGAGGGGGCGAGGAGGGTTCTAGGGGGGCGTGAACTAAGGAGAGAGGGGAGGAGACAGAAATTCTACCACAGGCATTTGGCTTGAGGTGACCATAAAGAATTATCGAGTAAACAAAGAAACCATTCTATAGTCCAGAGGAAGTATTGGCTGAATAAATTAATTTCAGCTTCAATTACATGTAAGTGGTACAGCAGTCGCCTTTATCCACAGTCTTGCATTCAGCTATTTCACTTACCTGTGGCCCTCTCCGAGTCCTGACCCAGCCACATGTCCCCTCCTCACTCATCTTCCCGCTTCCTGTCCAACTCCTAGAGCTCAGAGGGTACTCCTGTGTGCCCCGAGGCCAACGACAGCTGGCATGCAGCCCCAGCATCCAGCCCCTTCGTGCCAAGAACTCTGCACCATGTCCAGGCGCACCTGGCTGGCAAGGTTATCCCAGAAAGCTTTGCACCTTGGGAATACTGCCAGAAAGGCCCCTGTTTGTCCACATGCAAGCTCCAGACACCCAGGGGACAGATGGCAGCCTCCTTCCCCCAGGGACCCACTCCCCAGTCTCACACTCGGAGGCCAGCAGGAGTCGGAGGTGAAGATGCGAGACCCCAGCCTTCCCTTCCTCCTGCACAAGCCATGGGCTCCATGCATGCACAGGCGTGTGGGAGCCAGCTCACACCACAGGGAGCAGGTGGAAGAGCCATGCATCCCTCTCCACTAGGCCAGTGGCCTCTCAACTCAAAGCTGTCCCTCCTCTGCCCTCCTGGGGAACTTGGGGAGGGTGGATGTCAAAGCTAAGGTGTGGGGAAGATTGTGAGGCCCTTTCCTAACTCGCAGTGATGGAGTGTCTGGCCTTGACTGTGGGCGGCTCTGGACGGCTGGGAACTGGTGCGGAAGAGGAGGAGCCAAAGGCCTTCAGTGTAGGAAAGAGAAAAGCTAAACCTGGAGGGAGCCGGGTCCGGAAAGGAGGGTGGGCCAGCAACTCAGAGCTTGCTGCGTTCCACCTCCCCCACTGCCCCATGAAACCCTGTACTAATCTCGGGTTTTCCTACACTTTACTTCTTCCTAAGGAATTCACCCAGAAACGAAACTGTCAATAACTACACCCTCTCCTTTGCTTAAATCTCTGCCTAGGCTCTCAACAGAAGAACCAGAGAAGCAGAAATGCCGTGTCGGTGGTGCCCAAGCCCAGGGAGTTCAGCGTGTTCTGCGGCCTCCGGCAGTGTTTTACTCACATCCGGTATTTCCACCGAACCCGCCAGCTTCTCGCTGGAAGTGAGGATCGCCAGAGCCAACCGGCAGCTCTTCAGTGCGCTGCCAAACCTAGAGGACCCCTGAGCACGGAGGAGCTGAGCACTGCAGGAGAGGCGGACCTGGCTGCACACTGATACCCGAAGGACCCAGCCTCATTCGACTCCATTCTGTGCCTTCAATCTGCTCCTTCCAGCTACATTCCTGCCTTTCACTATGACCTTGTCCGATGTGGAAAGCAGGGATAAGGAACCCATTGGAAAAAAATGTCTTCGTCTCCAAAATCACATCTATGAAACCCCCTTCTGTGCCTCTCAACTCCTCACAGTAAAATAAGTATCGCTTCTCTTGCCCCAGGAACGACATCACATAGACATGCACCTTGGTCATGTCCTCTGCGACTTCCCAAGACTTTGTTCCCTTGCGTAGTGGACAGTGTGTGTGTGCACGACATTCTCTCTACACATATCACCTCCAGCACCACTGTCATCATCTCCACAAAGACGGCTGTATCCTTGGGCCCAAATACCTAAGTGTGTTTCACGATCAACATCCCGTCTCTTCCTGACCAGTCACACTTCGTTGTAGTCTGCTGGACTGTTGTCTAAAACCGCCATAGACAGAGTGGCTTATAAGCAACACAAATGTATTTCTCACCATTCTGGGTTGGACAGAGCCAGGTCAAGGCACCCACAGGTGCAGCATCTGGCAAGAGCGTCCTGATTCACAGGTGGGCCTCCTCCCTGCGTCCTCACCTGTTGGAAAAGATGTGTAAGCTCCCTTGGGCCCGTCCTGAGGGCTCTGTCCCATGTCACCTCATCACCTCCCCAAAGGCCCCCTCTCTTAACACTGTCACCTCAGAGGACGGGATTTCAGTACCGAAACAGGACACAAACGTTTAGACCAAAGCACATCCCCTGCAGCTGCCTCGGCCAGTGCCCTCCCCTTGGCCACGGGGATCCCATGAAGTCTTGTCTACACGAGCTGCCTGCACCTCCCCCCACCCCATCTGACTCCACCCCCACCACGTGGGTCCTCATTGCCTTGCGTGGTCAAGTCCAAGAGCTGCCTGGAAACGTGTCGTGCCAGTGAGCACACTAGGCCTCTGCCTTGTTCTTAAAATACTCTCCTCTCCTCTCCTTCCTTTAACAAAAGCTTTCTCTTCTAGCTTTGCCTCGTCCCTTCTTCAATCCCTTACCCCTCCTCCCCCTAGTCCATTCTCTTGTGTTCAGCTCAAAACCTTACAGGGGCCTCCCAGAACTCTGCCAACTCCTGCACCCTCTTCACCATGCCACCCTCTTCACCGTGCACCATGCTCCTGTCATGCCTGGGCTCTTCCAGCTCCCACAGGTCCCCATGTCTCCCTCAAAGCCTAGGCACACCCTGTGCCCCCTGGCTGGAAGGCCTTGACTGCCTCCATCACCTCAGTAAACCCTGCTTTCACGCTAAAATGTCACTTCCTGGAAGAGGCCTTCGCGTCTATGGGTTCTGCAAGTGTGGATTCAAACAGCTGCAAATCAGAACCATTCAAGGGTAAAGAATAACACCCGTAGGAAAAGGTTCAAGCTTTGTTTTTCTTGTCATCATTCCCTAAACAACACTGTGCGACCGCCCTTTGCATAACACTGACATTGTATTAGGTATAAGTAACCAAGGCAGGACTCAAAGTACACAGGAGGATGAGGATAGATTCTGTGCAGACACTATGGCAATTTATTTCAGGGACTTCGGTGTCCGAGGGGGATGCTGGAATCAGACACCTGTGGATACCAAGGGGTGCCTGGATTTACCCACGTGTGCACAATTGTTGAACGTGTGTTTAGCTGGCAACTCCCTAGCTTTCAACAGGGCAGGAACAATGTGTATTTTCATCCAGACCCCAGCACCCTTTATAACATGTCTCAACATCTGTTGAATAAAATTAGGCTGAGGGTCCAGCTCAGTCCTAGAGCACTTGCCTTATATGCACAGGATCCTGAGTTCCATCCCCAGTGCTACAAATAATAAACGTTTTCTAAATTATTATTTTAAAATTAACTCATGACTAAAATGAATTAGTGTGTTGATATTCTTGGTATATTGATTTTATTCCAATACGTCTTTTGCAAACTTTTTTACAGAAAAAATTGTGTTAGAAAAACATTCCTCTCTTTTCTGGTCACAAGACAGTGTGATGTGTCTACCTACTTAAGGACATGGGGAGCTAGTTCTTTCCAGTTCTGAGCCAAGGTTCTCTCATTTGTAAAATAAAAATAATAATCATACCTAACTAGCACTAGCCCAATTCTTATGAGGATTGAATAATAAAAAAGAAAAGAGAAACATTCTTCATGTACTATAAAGGGCTAGATAAACATAGTTAGTAGTGGGGTGCTACTGCTAGGCTTTTTCATCATTAATTTCCCTTAAAAAGAAAAAGGACCACTCATTGTTTAAGTACTGCAAAAATACATAACAGCCAATTGCATCTAGTTTCCATCTATTTTTTCAGTTCTCTTTGAAATATACACAGCACGTTCCATTGAGGGGAAATCATGGCAGAAGTCTATATTTTTATGAAAGTTCACATTTGTTTTATTAGAACATATTTATGATACATAATGCATATAATCATCTTAGGGAGTTGGTACATGAACACATTGCATCTTAATCCTTTTTCTCCTAAGAGTCTATTTTTAAAAGAGAAGTAGTTTCGGATGGGATGATTACATTGACTTATGGAGACCATCATGCTGGAATGTAAATTCACCTACATTTTAGCTTCAGTTGATAAATACAAGAAACAGAGCCATCAAAAGTTGAATGAAGAAATCTCATAAACACAAAGATTCCTTTGTTATGGCTAGACCAAGACACTATCTCGCTGTGAAATGCAGCCTAGCTGGGGAAAGAGATATGCCCTGCTTCTTTGTAGGAGTCTTTTGAAATTGTACACTTCTTATATCCTAAAAGATAGCCACATAAATACACACTGGCCTCTCGGAGAAGAGTTTAGATAGGAAACCAATTTAAAAACTCTACAAGAGTACTTTTTTTTTTTTTAAGCTCAGCCAATGATAATCCAAGCAAGTTCCACTTGAAGGAATCACCCACACCTTCTCCAAGCATGTGTTACCCGAAACACCTTGCCAACTATTCCTCCTTTAGCTCAAGGGTGGCAGGGCTGAAAGCCAGACTCCAATTTCTAGTTTTATGTAAAGGGTATCAACTATTTCCATAAAAATCTATGCTCTCTATATATTAACATGTCTCACATTGTACTTCTTCTAAGAAAGATACTTATGAGATGTGATTTTTTTCCAACACTAATTTGCTTATTTAGAATGATTATGCCTCAACATGATATTCTTTGTGAATTATAATTTTTAAAAAACCTCTCACACTACAGCGAAGTAATTGAATTGACCATCATCACTGTTTTTTGTCTCTTCTGCTGCTGAAATTTTTTCAGCTTACAAAACCATGGGTATGGATTTAAACCTCCAACTTCTCCATGTATCATCTTGACGTGTAATACGTACTTTGTAACTGTCAAATATGTGATAAAACTGTCAAAAGTCTATGGAGGCAGCTGTGAAAATTGTGAAGCCAAAGTCAAAGTTCTATTTATTCCATGACAGTGTAAGTGTAGCAGACTTTATAGCATGATGGAAAGTAAAAACTCCACCCCAACATCTTTTTTAAAAAATTTATGTTATAGGAATTTTTTCCAAGAGCTAAATATTTATTAACCTGTTCTGTTCCTATGACAAAATGCTATACATAATTCTAAAAATTTTATTAAACTGTAATATACATTCAGTGAATCTTCACACACTGAACACACATATATATAATCAGCACCAAGATCAAACAACATAATGTGCCACTCAGGCCCTCTTCCAGAAATTTCCAGCAATTTCTAGCAACTTCTGGAACCCATCCCAAGAATCACCACTATCCTAACAGTCTACATTGATTTTTCCTGACTTTGTACTTCATATAAAAGAATGCATACAGAATGCTAATTTGTGTCTTGCTGGTTTTCTTAATATGTTTTATATACCTTATTAATATTTCTATAATCAAATGCACATTTTTGTGGCACAATAATTTTTTATAATTTTTATTCAGTCATTCAACAAAGACTTATTTAACTCTTAATGTGTTCCAGGAACAAATGAATCTTCATTTCTACAGATAATATTTCACTGTTCATGTGTTTATTTAAAAATCAGTAAATAGGACTTTAGTTTAGGAACATGTCTTTCAAAGTTAATTGCTTTGCCAAGCTGAACTTAGCAACTTAAAAAGTAATCTAAAACTACTAGACAGGTTAAGGAGAGAGGCAAGATTGTATTTTTCTTTCATTTCCAATTATACCAATACTCTCAATGTTTGCTCAATACTTTCAATGTTTTCCCTCAGATATTTTGTGATCTAGATGATTTGTTTTAGGCTTATGAAGTTGAGCTCTGTTTCCCTAAGAAAGTCATAGTGTGGTTTAAAGGACACATTAAACCTAGAAGTGAATCCAAATTTTCTACAAATTATCTGTGTAAGTTTAAGCAAGCTCCTCCACCTCTCTGCACTACCTTCTACATACATACATAAAATGTAACACACATAGTTTCTGCAGTCTCTCCTATTGCAAAAATTCTACTTCAGTTTTTTTTTTTTTTTTCAAATAAGTACCACCTAAAAACAAGAGAGCCAGGCAGAAGGAAGCAAAGGTTTCATTAGTTTAAAGGCCCAGGAATTTAGTTCAGTATTCCAGCACCTGTCTCACAATCACAAGGTCCTGAGTTGGATCCCTGGTACCACATACCACAATACCGGGTGTGGTAGCTCACACCTATAATCCCAGCATTCAGGAGGCAGAGACAGAAGGACTGCTATGAGTTAGAGGCTAGCCCGGGCTACATAGTGAGCTCAGGGCCAGCCTGAACTATAAAAAGAGAGACACTGTCTCAAAAAAAAAAAAAATTAAAGAGTTGTAGTTGCTGCTAAGGGCCACAGACTGGTTCTTGCACCAATTTACAGTGAGACACTCAGTCCACATTTTCCATTTGCCCTTATAATGAATGTCTGGAGAGAGCACTGAAATTTGTATATGTAGATATATATTTTCTTTTATACCAATACCCTTGCTATTGTAAAGTATATGAGTTGTCACTATGGAAAAATTCCTGAGAAAATTCAGATTAAAAGCCGGAAAGGTTTGTTTTTAATCATCATTTTGGAGGCTTCATGATGGCTTGGCCCAATTGCTTTGGACCTCTGTGGCCCAGTACACTGTAGTAGGAATGTATGCAGCAGGAAAACTGCTCACTTCTCAGAGAGACCAGCAAGTAAAAAAAGAAGAGAAGGAGACCAGAGTCCAGGATCATGTGCAAGGCCACACCCCCAATGACCTAACTTCCTCCCACAAGGCCCCGCCTCTGAAGGGCCCACCAATTCCCAGGAGTGCTACAGGCTGCCATCACATGGGCTTTTGAGGAGCCATTCTACACCTAAACAATAGCGAAGAAAGCTACAGAATTTAAAGTTTGAAACTTATCCTTAATTTTAAGCTTATCTTTAAGTTCTGTAATGAAAAGCCGAGTCCAGTCTCAGTGAAGCATTCATTAGGGACATTTCTAACTGGCAAGTCTGAGCATTGACCACGACACAAAACCTGAATGGATTTTTCTAAAGAGAAAACCAAGCAGATGTGCTGCTTTTTTTTTTTTTGTCCTGTTAAACTTCTGCTGAATGATTTCATTGTATAAATGACACTGAGTAAAGGACAATAAAATTAATATCTTAATACTTTAGCCCATAGGGTTAAGTTTAACCACAGCACTCAAAAAATAGTACAGATAGGGCCAGAGGGTTAGCTCATTGGTTCCCGCACCTGCCTCACAAGCGCAAGGTCCTGAGTTCAATCTCCGTAACCACATACAATGCTGGGCGTGGAGACTCACACTCACCAGCAATCAATGCCACACACCACAGTGCCGGGCGTGGTGGCTCACACCTGTCATCCCAGCACTCGGGAGGCAGAGACAGGAGGATTGCTGAGTTTGAGGCTTGCCTGGGCTACATAGTGAGCTCAGGGCCAGCCTGAACTACAAAGCGAGACCCTGTCTCAAAAAAAAAAAAAATAGTACAGATAAACATGGGATATAGTTCAAGTGTGAGATCCACATTAGGCCCTAGGTTCATTCCCAGCACTACCAAAAAGAAAAAAAAAGATGGTATTTAGCAGATTAGGAACAAGTGCCATTACTTTTTCTTCATCCTTTTTTCTGATGCTCCTCCAAGTAGGAGAAGTGAAATATTCTCCAAGTTTAAGCAGTAATTGATAAAATAAAGGAACACAGGGGATGGAGCTCAGGGTCAGAGCTCATGTTTTGCAAGTGTGAGGCCCCAGGTTCAATTCCCAGCATCTCAAAAAATAAAAAGTAAAACTGAAATGGAGGCAAAGGTCTCAAGGATGTTGATAAACACACTAATAGATCGCCTGCTGAAACCCGTGCCTGTTCTCCATCTGGTGAGGTTTATGCTCGTGGCTTTGGGTTATTAATATAGATGGTAGAGAAGTAAAAGCAAACACAGAACCAGTAGATACGGCTTTCTGTCATCACTGCATGGGGAATTGTGAATGTTTAAATCAATCCCCAGTCCTATTTTTGGTTTATTTGAGGGAGAAATATATCAACACAGATTTTTTTACCTCTAAAAAGTAAGTCACTACTTACGTAAAACAAACACCCCAGAAAGGAAAGCTTCCCGTCCCGGGCCTGCAGTGGGATTTGGAGAAGGGTGCTGACGCAATTCCAAGATTTCGTTTGCCAAATAACAACTGAGCTCATCTGTACGGGGTGGGTAAATCTGAAAAGGTAAACTACGAGACATGTTGCGTAATGACACCATAAGAAAAAAAAAGCCATTTCTGAGTTTGCTGTTCTTTCAACTCTTTGAATTCTTGCTTCAGTGGTTCTGTTGAGTCACAGCTGTGATCCGTGTTGGCGTGAACCAAAAATAACATGACTAACTGCAAAAGGTTACAGGGTTTGGGCCAGCTTTTTATGGCCACACAGCAGTACCTTTCTGCAGAGTGGAAATGTAACATTCAGCTTGTAAGGGAAATCTTTCTCAAGCAGATTCTTATTCAAAGTCGCCTTAGCTTTGCCCAAAGTGGTGTTTGGGCTGTGCTGGGAGCTGAAGGGGACAAACACGAAAGGATAAAAAAAGATACAGGAAGAAAAGGACACGCTTATCAGAGAAGGGACATCCAGACATCCCCTGCTGGACAGGACTATGAACAGAGAAACATTGAGCACGTTACTCAAGCAATAGAAAAAGAGCGCACCATCTGACTTCCATTAGAAAACATAAACCCTTTTCAGAATCTTTCCCTTTCTTCCCCCCTCCTTCCCCCAAAATGGCACTACAGACTGCTTCACTTTTTCCAATCATACAGTGATATTTGGAAAGTTCCATTTGCTTCCATTAAGAAAAATACAGAGAAGGAAAAAATACATAATAGTCATCTATCATGTTGTATGTGAGGCTCACTTAGAAATGGGGTTCTCCTCCTCCCCATGCAAAAACAAACAAAAAAAATCCTACAAAAAAACAAAAGCTCCTGTGTGTTACCTAAACGATTCAGGTACTATAGTGACAGGCCTATTTTGCTCTAAACAATTGAGTTGGGTATTCAAGGATCATTAGATTTTGTCACCTACTGGGGAGGGTGTATTTTGCCCTAACCTTCCTTCTATTCTCTATTTGTTTTGTCATTTACTCCATCAGTCTGGTTAGTCGTCTTGGCACTCAGAAGACAGTAGTGAGCAGCATAAATATCCTTGCCCTGGAAGCAGGAAATTGAGTAGGAAAGACTGATACAAATCAAAGAATCACAAAATATATCTCACAACATTTTAGCCCCCACATATAAACACGTGGAATTTGTCTACACTGGGCTGACTACATTTCATGTAATGTTCTTCCATTCCTACTACGTTGTCACAATGACAGAATTTCATTCTTCTTTATATTTGAATGATATTCCACTGTGTATATATACACATTTCCTTTATCTACCAGTCTTCTAGTGGACACATTGATTGGTTCCATGTCTTGGCTGTTTTAAAGAAATAATTAGTGATTGAATTACATATTTTATAATGTATAGCATTATCCCTCCGGTAACACATAAATATGTACAATTATTACATATCAATTAAAAATTCTCAAACACGGGCCGGAGGGTTAGCTCAGTGGTTCCAGCGCCTGCCTCGCAAGTGCAAGGTCCTGAGTTCGATCCCCGGTAACCACATATAATGCTGGACGTGGAGACTCACACCTACCAACAATCAACACCACATACCACAATGCCAGACGTGGTGGCTCACGCCTGTCATCCCAGCACTCGGGAGGCAGAGACAGGAGGATTGCTGAGTTTGCGGCGGCTTGCCTGGGCACCATAGTGAGCTCAGGGCCAGCCTGAACTACAAAGCGAGACCCTGTCTCAAAAAAAAAAAAAAAAGAATAAACCTGTGCCAGTTTCCCTGGGAAGACAGACAGTGATTCTTCTCTTCACAGCCATAGAAAGTTGGCCCAAACCCTGGTAACGTTTGTCATTAGTCATGTGGGCACGAGCCACCTCTTTCCAAACCACCAAGGGCAGACCGAGGGCCCCAGTGGGCCAATGAACCTGAGTAGCCTTGGGCATCTCTAAATGGGACCCCTGTAGGAAAAGGCAAAGGCGAGAGGCAAATAAAGTTCAAGGGTGGGGTGGGGTGGGGGTAAGTGTTCGCAGGACGCCACAGTGGAGCCACTTCCCAGTCATGCTTCCACTTCGTCTTGGTTGAAAAGTCTTCGGATGTCCCCAGGTCAGGCACAGGTACCCGTGGCAGACTCGCGAGTTCCTCATGGAATCGCCCAGGAAGAAGCCCACGGCAGGGCTCACATCCACGTCATCATCCCCACCCTGAAAGTCGTTTTGCTTCAACCATCTCTCTCTTTCTTGCGCTGCTCCTACCAGCTGCGTCTCCTGAGATCATACCCACAAGATGTCCCACCCTCAGGGGAAGCTCTATGAAGCTCTTACCAGAAAAAGTGCTTGGGAAGGGCTCTGGACTGTTTTCAAGAATAAGAGATGGGTGGGCGAGACTCTTCTCAACCTGTCACGTGAAGTCAGGGCCTACATGACTATGAAAAATCACAAAATCCCACCAAACTGGGCGTGGGCTGGAGAGCTCCGGAAGACAGCACTGGGCGGTGCCCGGCACTTGTGATTGAGGCCGTGATCGCTACTGCAACTGTTGCTATGGCCTTTGGGCTTCCCGTGGGTAACATCTCTGATTGGACCAAAGGTTAGCTCGTGTCACATGTCACGAGGCCTCAGGTTAGCCAGGCCCAAGACCTAGGCAGGTATTTCCCCCGATAACAGAGTGTTATAACCAGGGGTGTCCTGCTACGTCTCCGGTGGACTTAGGCGTGTTTACCTTCCAGGCACCTTCTTCTGTAAAAAAAATATAGTGATGCTTTCACCAAATTGTCCCTTGCTATTCATAGGAGATGCTCCAGTCCCCTTTAGAAAATGATGTAGTATTTGCCACCTAAACATGTTCTCCAGTATACATCAAACCATCTGTGGAGGGCTTATGTGTCACACAGTGTGAATGTTGCAGTGGATCGTTTAGAGAATCGTGGCTAGTAGGAAAGTCTTACATGTTCTGGACAGATGCACCTTTTTCTTAAATTGCTCTAATCCATTGTTGATTGAATCTTATGACACTGATGGGGTGGGGGCTGGCTGTATATATATATATATATATATATATATATATATATATATATATATATATATGTGTGTGTGTGTGTGTATATATATATGTGTGTGTGTATATATATATATATGTGTATATATATATATATATATAACTCATAACTCTATTGTTATAAAGGCAAATAATGCATCTATTAATGCAAATTTCTTGACTAAAAAATCATTTTCATTAGATTTGGAAAGAAATGAAATCCTATGCATAGACCCCTAAAAGTGAGAAGCCCCCTGCCCGGCACCCCGAATGGTGCCCCACGGCTAAGCAGACTCTGACAACGACAGCTTCTCCGCACATGCACAGGATGGTACTTCTGTATTCACTGCACAGGTGGCCCCGGCCCTGGGACACCGGGCACACAGCTGCGGAAGCCCTTGGGCGAGTTCACGGTCGCACTTGGTGCACTCTAAGCACAGAGTCGGGGTTCACCAGCCCTCGTGAAATGAGTAGATACCAGGAGCTAGTCAGGAAAGAAGGTGCCAGCCCCGCTACCGAGGTGAGCCTGGACCTCCCGCTCCAGAGCCGTCGCATGCGGACACAGCTGGGCAGAGCGAAGAGGCCCCGTGGCTGGACTTAGGCACCTCGTGAGAACTTGGGCTGTGATGCTCCTTTTGTCCATTTCGGACAAATTTCCTGGCCTGTCCACCGTTGAGCACAGCATGGTGGAACTGTGGCACCAACCGAAAGGGACCCTGTAGTCTGTGCCCACAACTTAGCGCAGAGCCTCACACATAATAAAAGCTTAGTGCATCTTAGGCATTATTTGAAGTCAGCTTAAATCTTTTTATCTCTGTTATAGAAACAGCCAGTTCATGCTCCATGTTATTAATGGTCACTATGAAAACAGTGAGGTGATAAAAGCCAGCGTGCTTTTTGGTGGTGCGGACAGAGTCGTAAGACACCAAAAGGCAACAGAAGACTGACTCTGTCTCCCAAGAACAGCGACTCACCCCACAGGGGCGGGCGGGGCCTGCGGATCACCAGCCCTGGCCTGTCGCATGAATGAGGGGAGGTGAAACCTTTAGAAGGAGTCTGGGTCACAAAGAGTGTTGTCCCTGAGGAGAATCTGTCTCTATTAATGCAAATTCCTGGCTGCGGTGAGGTAAGGACTGCGCCAGGCTGGCCCAAAGCAAAATGGCCGAGCAACAGAGGACTGAAATTGGAACTTCGAGCCAAAGTAAATGTCTCCTTTGTATAAGACGGCTGTTTCACCCCTGGACAGAAAAGTGATGAACACAACTGGAGACTGAAACAAAATCTTCACCCTACTGAGCTTCGCTGCATTCATCTGCAGTCAGGGTTGCCACGATGAACACAACTGGAGACTGAAACCAAATCTTCACCCTACTGAGCTTCGCTGCATTCATCCGCAGACAGGGTTGCCACCTGCCTTAGGGCGTGGCTACGGGGAAGAAGGGACCCCGTGAATGTGGGAGACAGAAAGAGCTCTGGGAATCTGCAGCAGTATGAACAGGCTACCGCAAACTGGGCCCTGAGTGTCCACAGCAATAAATCCACAATGCAGGCTTCTCCCTGGCCCTTTCTTCCTCCCCTCTCTCGGTCTCCCATTTTCTTCCCCAGCTCTCTGGGTCTTGCTTTTGCTTCCACAACGAGGTCTACCTTGGAGTTTAGGCGCCATTTCGTCCTTGGTGTACCTGAGCTCCTTCCCTCATACACACACGGACTGCCTCTGTTTACCTTTTGTGGCCTCAGCCCTATATCCCTCCCACTGGCCTGAGGTCTCTCAAACTCCTGTGGGAAACGTGCAGTCCCTGGTGAGAGATCCTCGAAGTTTCCCATCTGGCCAACTGAGCGGCCCACTGGGCATTAAATGAGATGGTTTGAAAGGCCTCAGTCACGCCACGCCCTCGGCTCCCACGCAGGGAACAAACACCGCTTCCTGCGTGTTCTTTAGGAAGAGGTTGTAAAGCCGGAAAGAATTCTATGGAACTCCAAGGTAAGCGTGAGACAAGCCTCCCTTGCTGCGAAGGCGGTGTGAGCTCGGGAAGGGCCATCATCTCTGACGCTCGGGCTCAGCCCGTCACCCCACACGGTGACTCACCTCCCAGGAAAAGGTGGGGCCGCAGAAGGCAAACAGACCGGGCACCTGAGCCCAGCACCCGGGAAGTGCTGTCTCGGCAGGCAGCTGGCCCAGCTCCCACCAAGGCCCCGGGTGCAGAGATCCAGGTCTGAATGAGATTGTGGTGGATGGATGGACGGACAGACAGACTCTCACCCACACTGCCACGACGTAGCTTCAGAGTCTTCAAAACTCAGCCTGAGAATCCGCAAATGTCTCCTTTCGGTTTTGTAGCCTTGAAAGAGGATTTCCTCAAATTCCCGATGGAGCTATTTAGAAGCAAAATTCTCTTCTTACCATCCCTCCTGCTTTCAGCCTTCAAACGTGTCCTGCTCCACACTCCGGACCTTCCAATTTCCAGGGAGGGGCTTCTGGTAGAAGACGCCCATCAACCCTCTCCCAGTGCTGAAAGCCCCCGAGGACAGCTGTGTTCCAGAGCTCAGGGGCCTCTTCTCGTGCCCGCTGAGCCTCGCCTCTGGGAGGCCCCGCCTCTCCGCACACCACCACCTCTCTGTCCACCTCAGGGTGGACACCACACTCAAACCGATAGTTTCTCCTGACAACGAACGGTTAGAAGTCAGGGACTGCTCGTGAGTGGAGGAAGGAAGGAAAGAAGGGGTGGAAAGAGAAGGGGAGGGGAGGGAAGAGGGTGATGGTTTTGGCTCCTGAGGGCTCTTCGGCTCTTGATTTCAGCCCCTCCCCTGGCATCCTGCAGCGCTCTGTCTTTGGCATCCATGGAATCAGCCTGCATTTGTGTCATAAATTCTCGTTCTTTGTCTAAGGGTGATTTCCAGTACTCACAACTACTGTTATGCTTACACTGAGTCACTCCTTTGCAAACATTTCCCTTCTCTTGGCAACTACTTTGATTTTCATTCTGCTAACCACATGTCCTCAGTGCCATCCACATGCTTTAGACAAATGCAATTTCAAAACAGCACAGATAACTCAGGCTAAGTTAATGAGTTTAACCTGACCCTCTGATCACAGCTGATGGTCCAGGTTGAACCTATCAGCTATCAGAACCAATTATTTCCAAAGGGAAGTTTGATGAACCTTTCAGAAGCTTCCAGAATGATCCCCTCTCTCACTTCTTGGGTGCTGATGAAGAAGCTTGTTGACAGCCATATTATAACCACAAACAGATGAAACCAGGGAAAGATAAACAGATAGAAAAGAGGCCTTATCATTAAACTGCCAAATCAAACCATTCCTGAAGTCCACCCTCCCTCATAACTTCCAGCAAAGCCCTTTAGCTAAACATCTTAGCTAAAATTCCCAAGAAGCTAATGTGCATGTTTCCAACGGCAATAACCCCAGCCTACCTTACCGCATTCCAAGAGAATGAAAAATAATACAGGGGAGGGCTGCTGGACTGGAAAAACGGAACCTACAAAGATATTAGTCCTTCCTCCTGTGCCACTAATATCTGTGGAGCCACCAGTGGGCGTATTCCTTCACAGGTTGAAAAGGAGCAGGCTTCCAACACGTGCATTTTAGGATTTGAATTGTGTACCCTGAATGCCAACCTTTTTCCAAATCTCACGGATTTATAATTCCATATGTGAACTGCATGGAGTTCTCAATTTAGAAACCATGACAATAATAAAAAGAAAACCATTTATTTCACATTGTAACTCTCACTTGAGGCAAGAAGTTCAGTGCTGGAATTCTAACAATGAAAGGTGAGGAGAGGAAATGAGAGAAGATAACTGAAGAATTTTCTAGCTGAGCTCTTCTTCATAGCAGCCAGTCCTTTAATCATTTCTGACTTGTAATAACCAAGGAATCCATGGGCCCGCTCTGGGCACACCCAGCCTGGGGACATCCTTCACGCCAGCCGTGTGGCTGTGACCAGCTCCACAAGGAAATGGCAGCTGTCAGGTCTGTCAGGCTTTTTCAAAGTCATATCATGTCATGTTGAATTTAGGCTTTGAATTAGTTGGAAGATACTAATGAACTCTTACAAGTCAGTATTTGTTATTGATATTATTTTCAAGACTTTTTTTTATAATTGCCACAGATTGTTTTGTTTTTCCCTTTTGTGGCTTTGGTTACTGGTAGGAACATAAAACCTGCCCCAACCCTGAAACTGAACCCTGATACTCCAGGTTCTTTCACTGGAAAAAAATAACAAAAATAAAACCCAACATAATTGATTCCACCACCAGGGGCACATACAAGATTGTGTGCACACAGACACTCACACAGATTCATGAGAGACTTTGGACCAATCATACAGGAATCAAGCTGAGACCAGACGGGCCATATGGATTTACTTTTACTGGAGATTTCAAATATTCAACTTTCAAGCGGGTTCCAGTACCATATTTTTCAAGAAGTCTCTTTTCTCCACAGCTTTAAATATCACTGAATTAAAGTCAAGCATGATCTCAAAAGAACAAAGCAGGAAAAGTTCATAGATCATCATTTGGTCAAGTACCAAGGGTGTATCATATGACAGGATCACAATATCAGGCCAAGCTTAAGACTAATATCTACCCATGCTAGGGAGAAAATGCTGCATAAAAAATATAGATTGTAAAGAAACAGTATGGTGTGCTTGTGCATTTCTCAAATGCCTGTAGATTAGCTTTAAAAAAAGAAAAGATGGGGCTGGAGGGTTAGCTCAGTGGTTCCAGCACCTGCCTCGCAAGCGCAAGGTCCTGAGTTTGATCTCCGGTAACCACATACAATGCTGGGCGTAGAGACTCACACCCGCCAGGAATCAATACCACATACCACAGTGCCAGGCGTGGTGGCTCACGCCTGTCATCCCAGCACTCAGGAGGCAGAGACAGGAGGATTGCTGAGTTCGAGGCTTGCCTGGGCTACATAGTGAGCTCAGAACCAGCCTGAACTACAAAGCAAGACCCTGTCTCAAAAAAAAAAAAAAAAAAGAAAAGAAAAGATGGTTAGTTAGGTTAACCAAAAAAAAAAATTCATTTCAAACAAAAAGTATCTCATAATTCGCTGGACTTCCAGAGTCCAAATGTGAGAGTACAAGAAATCAGGGTGATTAAGAGGTCCAGCCTCCTTATTGTTAAAATTGATTTAAAACACAACAGTCTATTCAAAGTGTTCAAAACTGCACGATCTCATTTTCCAATGTTCAAAACCAGGAATAACCTTCAGCACTGGAAGTCAGAATACTGATTCCGAAAGAGAAGGGAGAGGGCTGGGGTTGGGGAGGAGCTCTGGAATGTTCGCTCCCCACTCAGCTGGGGGCTGCTTAAACTCATGACCAGTGTGACAGCCCAGGTCCCGCACCTATGACCTGCACACCTGTGTATACTATGTTTACATCAATTTACAAGAAGTTTACTTCAAAAAGAGCACAGATCCTCGAGTTTAAGTCACAAAGCAGAGAAATAAGGTGTCATCTGGTTTTTAAACCATCCAATATTTAATCTAGAAAAAAATTAGCTTTTTCCTCACCTTTTCATTTATGTGAAGTAAAATTAACTTTTTTGGTGTAAACGTCTATGAATTAGACCATTATCAAGAAACACCTAACTTCCTCCACCCACTTACTACACATTCAACCATGGACAACCACCAATCTGTTCCTGTAATTGTGTTTTCCACAGTATCATGTAAAAGAAACAGTCAAACATGGGGTCTTTTGACTTTGGCTTCTTTTTTTTTTTTTGAGACAGAGTCTCACTTTGTGGTTCAGGCTGGCTCTGAGCTCACTATGTAGCCCAGGCAAACCTGGAACTCAGCAATCCTGTCTCTGCCTCCTGAGTGCTGGGATGACAGGCGTGAGCCACCACGCCCGGCACTGTGGTATGTGGTATTGATCGTTGGTGGGTGTGAGTCACCACGCCCAGCATTGTATGTGGTTACCGGGGATCAAACTCAGGACCTTGTGCTTGTGAGGCAGGCACCGGTACCACTAAGCTAAATCTTCGGTCCAACTTTGGCTTCTTTTATTTTGCATTCAAAGTATGTAATGCACTTGAAATTTATCCATGTTGCTACATGAAGCAGTAATTTGTCCCTGTTTACTCCTGAATGGTCTTCCTTTCTACAGATGTACAAACAGATGTTTATACCTTCACCTAAGGAAAGATATCTGGGTTGTTTCCAACTTTGATTGTGAATAAGTGTGCTATATATCAGGGTACAATCTTTATGAGAACAAAAGCTCCTAGGTCTCTTGGGTAAATACCCAGGAATGGCGCTGCTGGATTGTATAGTAAATGTCTGCTGAAATGTCATAAAAATGGCCAGCTGTTTCCCTACGTGGACATGCCATTTGCACTCCCCCCAGCATTCCAGGGGATGATCTGCTTCCTTGCCAACGCATAATACTATCATTTTTTAGCCATTTTAACTGGTCATTTGACTGAAACTGTGTATTTAAAACTAAGGAAGAAGCTACATATATTAAAATAATTCTGCAAGCTGATAAGGGTATTATACTTCCTTTAAAAAAAGAAAAGATGGGGCCAGAGGATTAGCTCAGTGGTTCCAGCGCCTGCCTCACAAGCGCAAGGTCCTGAGTTTGATCCCTGGTAACCACATACAATGCTGGGCGTGGTGACCCACGACCACCAGCCATCAATACCACATACCACAGTGCCAGGCATGGTGGCTCATGCCTGTCATCCCAGCACTCAGGAGGCAGAGGCAGGAGGACTGCTGAGTACGAGGTTTGCCTGGGCTACATAGTGAGCTCAGGGCCAGCCTGAACTACAAAGCAAAACCCTGTCTCAAAAGAATAAATAAAATAAGTGAAGACAATCTGAATTTCTTTAATCATTGATACTATCATTGCTATTCAATGCTCATTTGCATTTCTGTGTGAATTACCTGTTTAGACACTTTGTCCCTTTTCCTATTAGTATTTTAATGAATAGTTCATAATTTAAAAGAACCCCTTGCTATTTTATGTAAGTCAGGCTATTGATGGTCATTATATTGTAAATAAATTTGTTGTGCTTTTACTATATGAAGTTTTCTGCTGTAAGGAGGTTTCTTAAGATTACAGTCAAACTTCCAATAATTTTTCTTTATGGCTTAGGATTATGATTAGAAAACCTCTTTCTACTCAAAGATTATGAAAAGTTCTTACAAAAGTGTTCTATTATTTTATGACTTTACTTTCTTCTGTGTAAACTATCTATCTACAATTTATTTGGAACTTATTAAAGACCTCAACCAATTAGACTAAATTAAAGCTTGCCGGCAAACGTTGAAAAAAATCCTTATGATTAAAAAACTTTTATATTTAGGATTTGTCACTTTCCTTTGATGCTACATTCCAGCTTCATACTGTTTGGAGATTTCTAACTTTATTTCAGCTTTATTTAAAAGTAAATGTGCTGGATACTGGTACATGTGTGTAATCCCAGCACTCAGGAGGCTGAGGCAGGAGGAGTGCCACAAGTTTGAAGCCAATTTGAGGTACATAGTGAGTTCAAGGCCAGTTTGTCAGAGAAAAGAAAGAAAGAAAGAAAGAAAGAAAGAAAGAAAGAAAGAAAGAAAGAAAGAAAGAAAGAAAGAAAGAAAGAAAGAAAGAAAGAAAGAAAGAAAGAAAGAAAGAAAGAAAGAAAGAGAGAAAGAAAGAAAGAAAAAAAGAAAGAAAGAGAGAGAGAGAGAGAGAGAGAGAGAGAGAGAGAGAAAGAAAGAAAGAAAGAAAGAAAGAAAGAAAGAAAGAAAGAAAGAAAGAAGGAGAAAGGAAGGAAGGAAGAAGGAAGGAAGGAAGGAAAGAAGGAAGGAAAGAAAGAAGGAAGGAAAGAAAGAGAAAGAAAGAAAAAAGAAGAAATAAAGAGAAAGAAGGAAGAAAGAAAGGAAGGGAGAAAGAGAAAGAAAGAAAAAAGAGAGAAAGAAAGAAAAAGAAAAGGAACAAAAGAAAGAAAGAAGGAAGAAAAGAAAGAGAAAGAAGGAAGGAAGGAAGAAAGAAAAAAGGAAGGAAGGAAGAGAGAAAGAAAAAAGAAAGAAAGAAAGAAAAGTAAATGTAACAGAACATCTTGGTAAAGTATATTATCACTATCTGCTTTCAACCTAAATAGTAGACTATAAAGGCAGATTTAAATGGCACAGTTTCTTTGAATAACTAATTGATATGTCAACAGCATCTTTTATTTTAAAGAAAAACTACTAGGAAAATATTAATTTAAATGACAATATTTGGATCCCAGCAGAGTCACATGCACGGTACCATCATAAACTAATAGACTATTTCCATCATCGGTTGTTAAGTGATTCTAATTTCTCCCCACTGAACTGAAGGGCTATTTTTATCACATAATAAATTCCTATTTGTTCTTAGTTTTATTTCTGGGCCTCGAATGACTTTTATATGTCATTTTATTGTGTAAATCATCATACACAAAAAGTATATAAAATATGTAAGAATATTTAAACAGATATGTCAGTGAATACCAACCAGGTTAAGACACAGAATTAAATGTATTTTTAAAAGAATTTCTTACAAACCTCCCACTTAAAATAGGTTATCATCTGTTCTGTGGTTGGGCACTACAATTGCCATGATTTAGTAAAAATCTGAAAGTAAACTGATAATGGAATGTATGTACAGTTCCAGTAAATACAAAGTACTTAGTTAATTTTGTTATTTTATAAGGAAATTGAGATTAAATTCTTTATTATGTAAAGAGAATATAATCCTTATTCTTTGCTATGCAAAAAGATTTTTTAAGTAAATCAATCACGTGAAGAGTATTTAAACTTGAAAAAGAAATCTCTGAACATTTGGAAGCCTTCGCATGTAGAAATAGTTTAGGCCTGCTCTGCTCAGAATACCAGCTCTTAATACCCACAGGCAGCTACGGAAACTTAAATTTAATAAAAATTAAATCAAACTTAAAATCAGTTCCTTAGTTGTGCTAGCCACATTTATATACCCAAGAGCCACATGCAGTGGATGGCCACCATGTGGGACAAACAGTTAGGAAGCATTTCCATCACACAGAAAGTTTACCAGGCCCCACTCATCGCCGTAACGTGCAGTGTCTTAAAATCCACAAATCTGAGATGTTTTTAGAAAATACAATCAAGACAGCTAAAACAAATATAGCAAAGAGAGATCAGAAACTATGAGATGAAACATAGTAGTAGGAACTCACACTACCCAACAACTGGACTCTAAATCTTGTAGCCTTGTTTGGCTAAAGGCCAACACACAAATAAGCAGAACATTCGAGAAATCATACAGTTTTTCCGAGGGAAAAGGCAGTCCACACTTTTATTCAGCAAAACGTGCTGTCTTCGGGCAGTCATAGTTAGCAGTCAAGTATACGGGAAACTATTCCAGACACGGTGGCAGGCATCTATAGTCCCAGTGCACAGGAAACTGAGGCAGGAGGATTACATAAATCCAGGAGTTCAAGATCAGCGTGGGCAACATAACAAAA
>PVIC010028243.1:0-23349 GCA_004025085.1 Thryonomys swinderianus
GGAACCACTGAGTTAAATCTCTGGCCCTATCATGTCAGCTTTTAAAAATTCTATACATTTAGAAGACTACGTGATACTTGCTTTTCTGGTCTAGCTTATTTTGCCCAACATGATGATCTCCAGTTCCATCCATTTTCTTGCAAATCATAAAACTTTGGTCCTTTTCATGGCTGAATAATATCAGACACAATACTATAAAAATTTTTGAAATTTGATGATATATCTTCAGGTGCCATGAAGTCAATCAGAACAAAGTGTAAAGAGTTATAAGAAATGAGAAGTTGATGAGCTTCTACACTGAAGAGCAATCAGAAATATCCAGAAACATCTTTTCTCCTGAGAAAACACTGCACTTGAAGACCTAAAATGGAAATTGCCATGTCCTTCAGAAGTGATTGTTTTCGGTGCTGATAGTGGCTAGATTTGTGGTTACAAACACAACTATACTTTACAAATCCCTTTGCCCTCTGCAAAGTCAGAGTCCAGCTGGGAAAGCCAAATACAGCAAATGAATTTCCAACAACAGTACAAAAGTTAATTGAAAAAGAAGACTATGTATTGAAGTCCTATTTTGTTATAAATGTTTTCCTTGAAGGACCTATAAATCAAAGTCTGAAAAATAATTCTTCAGGATCTAAGGCTGGGACAAAATTGTAATGTTGGAGTCTGCGTACTAAATTATAGATTGTAAGTCATATCCAAACTCAGAATATTACAACTTTCTTATGGGATTTCAATTAACCCCTTCTGACACTTCAAAGCAGTAGCCTTTATGACATCTGTTTTCACGGACAAATCTTTAGTGTTTTTTAAGCTAAAGTAACAAATTACTTGAAACATTAAGCATTTCATTAATGTATAGCATAAAACTATATTACTGTTTTTATTGGGTTGTATAATTTTTAAAAATGTGTTGTTGAAGTTTTTAAGTGCTGATTTCTAAAACCTGCAAGGAACGTTGCAGTAGAAGTATAATTTATCTCTGACTAGACTCTGTCTTCCATTAGCTACAGGTCATTGATTTATCTATTCAGCCCTACCATACTTAGAAGGAAGTTTCAGAATTGCAAATCTGTAGTCTGGTGTGAGTTAAATTTGTCAACAAGACTAATATTTATGTACATTTTCTTTTGTGTTTAGCTTTAACGATCAAAATACTGTTACCTTAGGCTACTTTCGGTCAGATTCCTTCTTTCATAGAATAAAACTTCTATGAACATTTGTATATAGGTTTTGCTGTGAGTGTGAGTTTTCAGTTCACTTAAGTATACATCTGGGCATCATTGCTGTATTATGTGGTAAATGTATACTTAATTTGATAAACAGTTGCTACATTTTCTTCAAAAGTAACTATACCATTATAGATTACTTCAGCAACTGAAGTGTAGTGCTTGTCAGCATTTGATATTGTCCTTTTTATTTTCTTGTTATATAGCTCAGATAGACCTGGAACGCATAGGATCCTCCCTGCTCAGCCTCCAGAGGCCTGGAATTTCAGGCATGTGCCACCACATCATATCCAGTTTGATTTTTTTTTTTTTGAGACAGGGTCTCACTTTGTAGTTCAGGCTGGCCTTAAACTCACTATGTAGCCCAGGCTAGCCTTGGACTCACAGCAGTCCTCCTGCCTCTGCCTCCCAAATGTTGGGATTACAGATGTGAGCCACCACATCTGGCACTGTGGTATGTGTTACCAGAAATTGAATTTGGGACCTTGCACTTGCCAGGCAGATGCATGAACCACTGAGGTAAATTCCCAGCCCCATACCTGGCTTTTAAATGTCTTCTTGTTCTTAACTCATTGTCTTGAATACTATAGGATTATAGTAGAAATCACTCAGTGAGAACCCTCCAACTTTGCTCTTCATCAGAATTATTTTGGCTACTTTTTTTTTTTTTTGAGACAGGGTCTCACTTTGTAGTTCAGGCTGGCCCTGAGCTCACTATGTAGGCCAGGCAAGCCTCGAACTCAGCAATGCTCCTGTCTCTGCCTCCCGAGTGCTGGGTTTACAGGCGTGAGCCACCACGCCCCGCACTGTGGTATGTGGTACTGATTGCTGGTGGGCATGAGTCACCACGCCCAGCATTGTATGTGGTTACCGTGAACTCAGGACCTTGCATTTACAAGGCAGTCGCCAGAACCACTGAGCTAAATCTCCGGCCCTAGTTTGGGCTTTTGGCTTTCCATATAAATATTGGAAATAGCTGAAAAACTTTGTGTAATTTAGCTCATAGGGATTTTGACTTGGATTGCAGTGACTTTATAGAACAAACTGGGAGACCTGAAATCTTAGAAATAATGAGTGTTCTAATTCCTGAACAGGATATGTTATGGTTTATATATTAAATATATATTCTGAAAGTGTCAAATTCAGAGGAAGGGCCTAGCTGGAAAAGGTAAGTCACCGGGAACTTGACCTGAAAGGTATGTTTTTCTCCCCACTCTTCTCTCTCTTCATCCTGGCCAATAAGTGAACAGCTTTTCTCCATTCCAGACTCACCCTCCATGCCATTCCTGCCCTGGAGACATAACCACAGAGGGAAGCCACTAAAACAGTAAACAGTAAACCAAATAAACTTCTCCTTTAACTAGAAAGAGTTGGGTATTTTGTGCCAGCAATGGCAAGTGACTAAAACATGATATGATAAAAAGAACATGGTACTTGTAGAAAAAAACACGGGGACCAACAGAGTGCATTAGAGGATGCAGAAATAACCCCAAGTACATTAAACTATTTTACCTTTGACAAAAGTGTCCAAAAACATATACTGGAGGAAAAAATACCCTCTTTAGTAAATGGTGCTGGGAAAACTAG
This sequence comes from Thryonomys swinderianus, assembly GCA_004025085.1. Lineage (NCBI taxonomy): Eukaryota > Metazoa > Chordata > Mammalia > Rodentia > Thryonomyidae > Thryonomys > Thryonomys swinderianus. The sequence goes on from PVIC010028243.1 coordinate 2,817, forward strand.
CTGTTGACAAGCAGAAGACTGAATGTAGACCCATACGACTCTTCATGTACTAAACTAAAACCAAAGTGGATCAAATGATTAAATGTTGAAATAGAAACACTTAACTTGCTGGAAGACAAAACAGGAAAAACTCTTGATAGTTTTTTGAATAGAACTGTGGTTGCGCAGCAAATAGTACCAAAAATTGACAAATAGAATCGTATAAAGTTAATATGGCTCTACACAGCAAAAGGAACACTCAACAGAGTGAAGAGACAGTGTATGGAATGGACTATAGCTGACTATTTATCAAAGGACTAATACCTAGAATATATAAATAACTCAAAAGAATTTTAAGGGCTGGGGATTTAGCTCAAGTGGTACCACACCAACTTTGGACACACAAGGGCCCTAGTTTGATCCTTGGTACCAAAAAATACAAACAAAAACAAGAGAAGAATATATAAATAACTCAAAATAAAAGACCCAGTTGGAAAATGGGCAAGTGAAATGAACAGATACTTCTTAGAACAAGTAAAAATAGCTAATAAAGATATGAAGAAATGGTCAACATCAGTGGCCACTAGAGAAATACAACTTAAAACATTTAATTTCAGCTTACCTCAAAAAAAAAAACTGGCCACAATCAAGAAATTAAATAATAACCTATGCTGGTGATGCTGTGGGGAAAAAAGGAACCCGTGTACACTGTTGGTGAAAATGTAGACTAGTACAATCACCATGGAAATCAGTGTGGAGATTCCTCAAGAAACTGGTACTAGAAATTCCTTTTGACCCAGGTATTTCCCTTCTAGGTAGCTTCCCCAAAGAGTTAAAGAAATCATACTGAGAGCAAGGCCTAGCTCCCCAGCTGAAATGCGAGTTCATGTTCTCTAAAAATCGAAGAATGAATTTTAGGAACGACAGAGGTTTAAGTAGGAAAATTTTATTGAGAGAGAAACCTTCTGCCTTAAGAGAGACAGAAGGGGAACCTGGAAATAGGGTAACCCAAGGATTGCTTCTTCCAGGGGAATTTTATAGGCCCAAATCACGAGATGGGTGGGTTCAAAAATAGGGTCACCAGGGCTGGAGATTTAGCTCAGTGGTTCCAGTATCTGACTCGCAAGCACAAGGTCCAGAGTTTGATCCTGGTGGCCACATACAATGCTGGGTGTGGTGACTCACACCCACCAGCAATCAATACCACGTACCACAATGCCAGGTGTGGTGGCTCACGGCTGTCATCCCAGCACTCGGGAGGCAGAGACAGGAGGATTGCTGAGTTCAAGGCTTGCCTGGGCTACATAGTGAGCTCAGAGCCAGCCTGAACTACAAAGTGAGACTGTGTCTCAAAAAAAAAAAAAAAAAAAAAAAAAATAGGGCCACCAATGAGGAATCAAGCCTGAGAGGTTTTTCTTGTCAGGAGACTCCTCTAGGTGGCTCAGGGTCCTGCCCATTATCTGGGGATTTTGTAATTACTGCATTCCAAGGAGGGGCTGGATCCAGCCTTTGACCTTCTATCCTAGGGGGAGAATGAGACCTGTAGTGTAATTTCTCATTGATGGCGTTGACCTTTAGAAGGATCCTCTTTTTTGCAAGTCTTTCAAGAGCCAGCCCTATCTATCTACCTACATGTGTCTAGCTGGTTTTTCTACCTGTAATAATATTACAGTGGAACCTGCATACCCATATTTTTGGCAGCACAATTCATAACAGCTAAATCTTAGAAGTAGACTGTATGTCCACCAACAGATGAATGGGTAAAAAATATGGTATTTATACACAACAGAGTACTGGTCTACCATTAAAAAAGGTCAGGTGGAGTAATTTCTAGGAAAATGGATGCATGTTGAGATGATAATGTCGAATGAAAGAAATCAGACATCCAGTGAGTTTAAATAACACATAGTAAGAAATCTAAAATATAAATAAAGAGAAAAATAGATCTTTCTTAAAAGGGAAAAGGATTGAGAGATGAAAAGGGGGAGTGAGGGGAAAGTAAGGGATGAAAAAAAAGAATTAAAATGTATTATATACATGTACCAATTCCCCACAGGCAATGTAAACATTATGCACTATATACATGTGTCAATTAAAAAAGTAGAACAAAGTACTAAGTATACAAATATTTGAAAAATTAAAAATATTTCTGTGAGAAATATTTTAATAGTTTTAGAAATGGTATATTAAGGCAGATTTTCTTCCTGAAAATCAGTTTTATTGTAATAGCTATGTTGGGATGCAATTCATATGCCCTTAAATTCTCCCATGTATACACTTAAAGTGTACAATCCTATAGCTTTGAGTATGTGCAGAATTGTACAACCACGAGCACAATTTTAGAAATTTTTTGCCTGAAGAGCAAAGTACATAGCTATAGTCAATACCCATTTCCCATTTTCTCCCAACCCCCACTCACTTCAAGTTCAGCAGAAATCACGAGCTTTCCGTTATTCCCATTTCATGTAGATGCAATATGATATACAAATGCAGACACAATACCTGGGCTCGTCCACCTGGCTTTTTCCACTCCATGTGTTTCCAAAGTTCATCAATGTTGTATCGTGTGTCATCATATTTTGTCAAATAAAATGCCAGCATGCCCAATTTTATATCAGAATTAACATTAAATAGCTCTCGTATTCATACCTGTTAGGGCAGACTCCTTAGCACAGAATGCGTGTTTAAGAGAAAATTGTTTTTAACCATCACATTTTCCACCTCCACTGCTTGGCCTATTTCTTTATTTTCAATCCATGATCTTATGTTTGGTACACATTTTTAGCAAGTTTTTCTCCTCTACATATGTGCATGAATGTGCATTTAATATGCACTAAAAATATGTACATGTAAACAACTGAATTTTAAAGGTTTTTTTAAGTTACATGTTGCTTGGCAGTTAACCTCCAAAATGGTGCCTGCAACATAAAATTCTATGTGTATTACTACAGAGAACAAAAACTAATTATATCACTTGTCCTTCCTATCAATATTCACATTGTATAAATAAACCATAATGTAATGGGAGATCTGAATCCCAATAAGTGATTCTAATAGCCATGCTAATAATTTATACTATGCCCTTAGGACAATACCGTATTGTATTTCAGGTGGTTATTTTAATTTCAAGAGGCTGCAGATTCAACGTGGGACCAGAAAACTCAATTTGATAATTAACTTTTTTTTTTTTGAGACAGGGTCTCGCTTTGTAGTTCAGGCTGGCCCTGAGCTCACTATGTAGCCCAGGCAAGCCTCGAATTCAGCAATCCTCCTGCCTCTGCCTCCCGAGTGCTGGGACGACAGGTGCGAGCCACCACACCCAGCATTGTGGTATGTGGTGCTGATTGCTGGGTTGATTGTTGGTGGGTGTGAGTCACCACACCCAGCATTATATGTGGTTACCGGGATAGAACTCAGGAGTTTGCGCTTGCAAGGCAGGCGCTGGAACCACTGAGCTAAATCTCCGGCCCGATAATTAACTTTTTAAAGTGTTTTTGAGGTCTGGGTCTCACTATGCAGGTCGCATTGGTCTTGAACTCATTAGGTAGACCAGCTGGCCTGGAACTCCTCTTGTCTCAGCCTCCCAAGTGCTGATACTGCAAGTGTGCACCCCATTCTCAGCTTAATTAACTCATTCTTAAACTCCAAAAGTATAACCTAACTATAGCGCAACTGGGAAAGACAACTAAATCAGCCATCTAAGAGAATGGAATTTTATAATCCAATCTAAATATCTGAAGGACATTCTGTTGATATTGATAGGGTGTGAGAAAACATTTCTTGATTAAGAGCGCTTCTCTCCACCATCTCACAATCAGGCTGGTACTTCAGGATTAACGTATTTTCTGGCTGTCATACAAAAGCTAGATGGTCAGGATTTACACTCAGATCTCTTTGCTTTTTTTCAAGAAATAAATTTTACTTTCCACAAAATACCCAGTGGAAACACATACGCATATTTTCATGTAGTTGAGACTGAACTGTCTCACATTTTCTGCCTCTTACTTAAACCCTGAACTAAGAACTAAAATATAATTCCAGGGCAAAGGCCCTCTTGACGCAGGAGAGATAAGGCCTAACTCCCCACCTGAAACGCGAGTTCGTGTTCTCTAAAAATTGAAGCATGAATTTTAGGAACGACAGAGGTTTGAGTAGGAAAATTTTATTGAGAGAGAAAGCTTCTGCCTTAAGAGAGACAGAAGGGGGACCCGGAAAGTGGGCAACCCCACACCTCACTTTTCAGAGGGCTTTTATGGAGCAAAGCCATGAGGTGAGGTGGGTCTAAAATAGGGGGCTACCAATAAGATTTGAACAAAATGGGCAAATTGTGACTAACCAATGGGTAAATGATAAGCATAGTAACTTCAGCAACTTTTTGATTGAATAGGGTCCAATGAGAAATCAAACCCTAGAGGGTTTTGCTTGTCCGGAGACTCCTCCAAGTGGTTTAAGGTCCTGCCCATTATCCGGGGATTTTGCAATTGTTGCATTCCAGGGAGGGGCTGGATCTGGATTTTGACATTCCATCCTGGGAGAATGAGGTCTGCCGGTGACTGCTGTCTGGAAGTGTAGTTCCTCATTTATGGTGTTGACCTTTGAGGATGTCCTCTTTTTTGCAAGTCTTTCAAGAGCCGGCCTTATCTATCTGCCTACATATGTCTAGCTGGCTTTTCTACCTGTAATACTCTGATTACCTTCTGGGAACATTCATGACAACTGACTTGTCAGTATTCTGAACTGTCTTATGAAACATTAGGGATAGATTTCACCAAGAAAAACTTCACACCAAAATGGTTTTTAAGTTTTTAAAAATTTTGATTCAATCTATTTAAAAATACTACTTTGGCAGTTTATATCATTCTACCACTAAATTACTCATGCTAAGCTACTATATTACCATTTTAGAAAAGACGGTGCTTTTTTTTCAAAATTTATTTTGGGTTATGACTTAGTAGTGACTACCACAGAGACATTAGTTACAGGACTTAGCAGGCTACCAGCCCTTGTATCCTGGAGGAGGGACATGGTAAATGGTGCTGGATATTTCACAAGATATCAAGAATGAACACAGTGCTGCCTACGAGTTTAGAGACACAAAAACCAAGCCATGTGGTGGGTCTGCTCCCGGGGTTGGGTTGGTCTTGGATGCTTAACGAGCAGCGTAAAAGATCGGTGCATGTTTTAGCTTATAATTACCAACTACCACCCTTTTTTCAAAACCTACAATTAAAAAAAAAATCCTGTATGTACCATATGCTGAATTCTGGTTTTGGTGTTTCCATCATTTTCCTCTCCCTATTCAATTCCTACGAGTCTTCCTGAAGTCCACATAATATTATTATTATTCTGTTCTCCATGAAGCTCCTGGAGACTTGAACGAAGGTTATACCCCACAGCTTGGGCTTGGGAGAGCTGCTCCGGGCAGGCAGAGACCGTGCTTCCCTTCCGCTTTGGTCTACCAGAGCCGGGCGTAGGTGCAGAGGGCAGAGCAGGGCCACGTGCAGGGCTTCATTTCACAACGCCAGCTTCTGCTGCCAGGCAGCCATGTGACCTTGGACACTGGGACCGCAGTGGCCACCTCCCTCCACGGAAGGTCCCCCTCCCACGCCAACCAGACGCCCCGCACCGGACCCCCCAGGCCCGGCGATCCGTGCGCGGCAGGGCCCACGTTGTATCCCTTCTCCGGCTTGGCGCGGTGGAGGGAAGCCCGACCGGGCCCTGGGGAACGGTGACCCCACTCCGGCCCCTCAACAAGCACCAGGGATTTAACTAGGCCGCCACCCCTAACCCCTGCCGGGCACGCTGGGGGAGGGTCCGGGCCCTGCTCTGCCGCGTGGGCACGGCCAGGCCCGCGGGTCCCGAGGCTCTGCGTGAGGACCGGGAAGGACCCGCGGAGCCGCTTCCACGTCCTCGGGCAGGTGGGGACCGGCTCCCCAGGCGCTGCGGGCCTCGGCGAGGCTGCCCGGCGGGGAGGGTGCGGGCAGCGGCGCGACCCCGCCCTCCCGCCCGCCTCAGGTGCCGCGGCCGGGTAGGTGCGCGGGGATGATCTCAGCCGCGCGCTGCGCTCGGCGCCGGGAGGAGGAGGAGCGGGAGCGGATCCAACTTCCGGGTGGTGTCGCCGCCGCCGCCGTCGCCGCCGCCGCCGCTCGCCACCGGCATCTTGCTGTTCCTTCCCCCTCCCCCGGGGCCCCCTCGCCGCTCCCTCTTTTCCTTTGATTCCCAGCCCCACCCGCCAAAATGAACAGCTCGGACGAGGAGAAGCAGCTGCAGCTCATCACTAGCCTGAAGGAGCAAGGTAGGCGGGCCGGGGCGCCAGGTGCGGGAGCGCGGCCCGCGCGGCCGGGGCTGCGGCAGGTGCGGGCCCCGCGGGGCGCGCGCGGCCGGCCGGGTCGCCCGGGGCCCCGGAGCCGTGGGAAGCGCCCCTGCGCCCCTGCGCGCCCTGGAGAGCCGGGACGAGGTGCGAGTGTCCGGGACGGCCGCGCGGGCCTGTGCCACGGCGAGACGCCGTGGGTCCGGGTCGGCCGGGTGGGGCGGGGGCGAGGGCGCGGCGCGGTGGGGCTCCGGGGCGGCTTCCGCGCGGGGTCGCGGGGTCGCGGGCGCTTGGCCGCCTCGCTCCTCTCTGTGCCCCGCCCTGGCGCAGTGCTGGCGCCCCTGGGCCTGCGGTGCGGCTTCACCTCCTTTCCAGCTATTCTTGGGGCTCCGTCTAGTTCCTCTTTAATTACCCAGCCGGGATTTTTATCACTTCCCCTTTTTAGCAATTTATTAGTCATTGGGTCAATACGCTGTCAGTGCCGGGCTTCCTCACAGAGTGCGGGCGCCAGGGCCAGGAAAGCCAGGCCCTGGGCACGCGTTTCTCTCTGCTTGGCACCTCTGAGTTACCCTTTAATGAAGAGCTGCTTCAGTCAGTCATCTTCGCGGTTGCCACACTTGTGAACAAAGCCAGATCAGACAACCAGAGCTAACCTAATACATTTTTAGAAATGATGATTACACTGACCAAGGGGCGGTTTGAGAATATAGGTTAAGAGGAGCAGAACCATCCAGATTTAGGAAGAGAAAGTGAGCGGGGGCAGGTGCTTTTTGAGGGACTTCCTCCTAAGGACCGTGAGTCCAAGGGGTCTGCTCTGTGGCCAGGTTTGGTGGTTTGTCCCAGGTCTTTTTCTCGTTTTGGCTTTACTTGTTAGCTTCGTGAATTTAGAGGTGTCTCTTCCCCTCCTTGTATCTGTCTTGTGAATGAAACCCTGCCTTAGTAAAGGGGAAGGTGAACCCTGAGGACTCCCTGAGATCCTGTCCGGGACTCCTTGAACCCAGGAACATCCCACCTGTCAGGCTGCCTGGATCCCTTACGGAATCCATCCTCCTGGTAAACCAGTCTGAATGGGACTGAACCGTGTGCGCTTGGAAAGTTACTCTCGTTGAGAGTATATCTCCCTGTGGTATCTAGCACCTAGGAAATGTTGAGTAAATGTCAATCTCTTTGATCTTCCCAGCCCTTTCACCTCTCAGATTAGCCTGAAGCCATGAAGTTAAAGGACCAGAATACCTTTATCTGGAATCTCTAGAATGTTTTAGTGATAGCTGGTTCTACTCTTTTATTTTTAATAACATCTTCTATTCTGTAATTTAAAACTCTTGATCTCTTCCAAGATGTGCAGAACTTTTTTTTTTTTTTTTGGTATGGGGATTGAATTTAGGACTATGCCCTTGTTAAGCAGCCACAGCCCCCCTGAGCTATGTCCCCTACCCAGAACTTTTATTAGTAGTAATAGCAGTGGAAATCAGCTCTTTTGGTGGTTAGTCTTCCAGTAATAATACAATAAAAATTTTACGTCCTTTCATTCTGTGTGTAACTTTAATTGTAGATTAGCAATGCCCGTAACGCATCAATTGTTTCCATTTGATTTTGGAGCACATTTTCTCTTTCCATGGAATTAAGGACTGAGAAAAAGGAAAGATGTCCAAGTTTTTAACTCTTTATTTTATTAGGAAAGAAGTTTATAGTATTTAGAAGCTACATTTCCTAAATTAAGGACATATCAGAAGTAATAGAATGGTTAGTCTTTGAAATTTGTGTTTTTTTTTTTAGCAAGAGGATGCTGGGAGTTGAACCCAGGACCTGCGCACTGAACTATGTCCTAAGCCCCTTTCATTATTTTTGAAACAGGGTCTTGTTAAGTTGCTAACTTGTGACTCTCCTGCCTCTGCCTCCCTGAGTGCTGGGATTACAGGTCTCTACTCCTATCCCTGGAGAACTTTATTTTTCTTTCTCTCTCTCTCTCTCTTTTTGTAGTACTAGGGCCTTGTGCTTGCAATGTGAGCACATACCACTTGAGCTAAATTCCTGGCCCTGAAATTTGTTTCTTAAAAGTATAGTCTTCAGGGGGTTGGGAGAAAATAAAAATCAAGATATATCATGGACAGGTACAAATTTTCAATGAGGAATGTGGTCCTAATGTCTTCCTAAAATGTACCAATAACTCAGTTTATTTTGAAAAGGTATGGTTTTATTTTTAAAGGATATCAACTCTGGTTACACAGATGCTGGGATTTTTTCTCCCCACAATATAATTTTTACATATCTCCAAACCAGAGCATTTGCCATTAGAACATTGCCTGTGCTAACAGCCGGCTTATTTTAAGAGTATTTAGTTGTTGTTGAACCTGTGAAACTAACTTGGAAGCTAGTGATTTAATATGAAAACTCAGGCTCTTTGGGCACTTACCAATATTATGATGAATTTTAGAAGCTGATGGTCTGTACTATCTGTTAAGATTGTCTGTGATCATTTCAGAACTCCTATTTGATGTGAACAAGAAGAACATTATTAATTACCGTATTTTTCCTTTTAAATATTGAATAAATGTATGTTTTCATGCTTTTCACAAATACATAGTACTTACATATGAGGCTCACGTGCCAGACTGGTGGCATACAGTTAGTAAACCTGGTAATTCTTGCTTTCATTAAGTTAATCAAATTATCATTAATCAAGTAATCATATAAATTAGTGAATATTGCATATTTTTCTAGTATAGATTCTTAGAAATAGAGTTGTTGGATTTGAGGGCATCACATAGAAAGAGTTGCTAGAAAGTGCAAAAATGCCCCCCGAATGGCTGCAGATGTATCCCCCAGCAGTCCCCGTATCCCTGGATTCTGATTCATGCCGGTAATAGCCTGACAGCCTGACAAGTCTCTGAATTTTTGCCAATCTAATGGGCACAGTGGTACCATTTGCAAGTTATATCACCCTGGTCATTAGTGAAGTTTGCAGTCTTTCTACCTGTTTAATGGGACTTTGGGTTTCATCACGTGGCTCCTTTTGTACCCATCCCCCACGGGGCATTCGGAAACAAGGCTCCTCTGTGCTCTGACTGCCGATCTGACAGCAGCCCTCCCTCACGGGAAGCCGTCAGTGGTGTGGTGAATAAGGTTTGCTTCTGACAAAAGTTGTGAAATGTAATGACGGAGACTGTCATAATATGAACAATCTCTAATTTATACTTACCATTCCCTAAGCTCTACGTCTTATAAATCACACCCACTTCTGAATTACTTCAAAACATTGTATGTTCCCTTCTAGTGAATGGTATAATTAGCTATATTATGCCTTTCTAGAAAGTTATATTATGTCCCTTTAAAAAAAATTAACCAGTGTGTGATTGCTTATGTTCAAGCAGATGTTGAGGTAATGAGGTAATTCTCCTTTTGTCTTTTTTGGGGCTTTATTTTATCAGACTGATTGACATCTTTAGTGCACAGAGAAATGGCAACTTTGGATACTATTTCCGATGCATATTTCCTAGTTACTAAAGTGGACATTTCCCTTACAAAACATCATACAATTTGCTCCCCCTCCAAAATTCTGTTAGAAAATGATAGACTTAGTTCAGCATTTGTTTAAGGTGCCCGATTTTCTCTGTAATTCATTCAGTTCACATGCACTGAATATTCATAGCCAGGCACTGTGCTAGGCCGACCTCTGTTCTGCTGGTGAGGGTTTCCTAGTTTGGCATGTTGATTCCAGGAAGTGTCTGATTGGCCTTGTTGAGGTCAGAGATTCAGAATCCTTGATTGACAGTCTCTACAAGGACCGATGTGTCCAAAGGGAGGTTGTAGCCTGGGCTGACACAAGTAATAGGTTCCCCTTAAACTATGTGGTACCACTTTGTATGCTGTGTCATTTGGAACTTTTGGATGGAGTTTTGAAGAGAGTGATAATCACCTAATGTATTTCCTTTGCTCTTTTTTTTTTTTTTTTGAGACAGGATCTCACTTTGTAGTTTAGGTTGGCCTTGAACTCACTATGTAGCCCAGGCTAGCCTTGTCACAGCAATCCTCCTGCCTCTGCCTCCTGAGTGCTAGGCTTACAGGTGCGAGCCACCATGGCTGCTATTTCCTTTGCTTTCTTTCCTTGGTGGGGGGTTTGAACCCATGCTAGGCAAATGCTGTACCACTGAATTATAGCCCCAGCCCTAATAAGAGTATTATAAGACCAGACAATGACAACAAAAACCCCCAAATTATGGGCTGTCCTTGGGCCAGTACTGTTTAAAATGGACTTCCTATGATAAGATTGTTGGTTTTTAAAACAAGCTTACCTTTTTCCGTACTTGGGACTAGTATCATTTTCCCCAAGTTATTAGTTTGCTGTTTATTACTGAGATGGAAATTCAGTCAGGCTTCCTTTTGGAGCTGAGCTAGTAACCCACAGATGCTTCGTGTGTTACTTTGGGTTTGGGATTAGAAAATAGCCAGAGCCTTCATTATTTTGACAAAAGGGGCCCAAACTGTTGCTTGCCACAGTCACCATATCAGTTTGAGGAAATGGAAGCATTGTGAATCGTAGATTTGTACAAAGTCATTCTGTAGAAAGCAGTTTGGAATTAAATGAGTTCCTTGGTTTCAAGTGCAAATTTTGCCTTACACCAGTATATTTCAAGTGTAGTATGGGGGCCAATTATCTCTGAATCACCAGATACTTACCAGAAATGTAGTAGTGGTTTGTAGTAGTTTGCTCCCTAAGTTAGTGAACCAGTGCTGAAGAGATACCAACTGGGGAACTCTCCAGAAGATGGATGGATACACAGCTTGTGCCGAAGAGCTGCATGTTCTAGTTACAATTCTACTTTCTGCTTCATATTTCTCTTATCTAGGTAAATCAGTGTGTGTGTGTGTGTGTGTGTGTGTGTGTGTGTATAGATACCTGGTGCTAAATTATTAATTTATTAATTAGCTTGTTTATATTCATTCATTCATTCATTCATTCGAGACAGGGTCTTGCTTTGTAGTTCAGCCTGGCCCTGAGCTCACTATGTAGCTCAGGAAAGCCTCGAACTCAGCAGTCCTCCTGCCTCTGCCTCCCCAGTGCTGAGATTACAGGTTTGAGCCACCAACCCCAGCATTTTGGTATGTGGTACTGATTTCCAGTGGGCATGAACCACCACACCCAGTATTATTGTATGTGGTTACTGGGGATCAAACCAGGGAGCTTGAGCTTGCTAGGCAGGCACTGGAACCACTGAACTGAATCTCTGGCTCTCTTATATTTTATTTTGAGGAAAGTCCTCACCAAGTTGCCCAGCTGGCCTCAAATTTGTGATCCTCCCACCTCAGCATCCCATGTAGCTGAGTCACAGATGCATACCACCACATCTGGTTTAGTTTTGTTTTTAAAATACTAAATGATAAAACAAAAATTAAAAGTACAATTGCCTGTTCCATCTAATCTATCATTTCTCAGTATTTCTTATTATTCTCCTAAAGATCCTTTAGAGACATTTTATGTACTATGAACTTTTGGATGGATATAAACCATAATACCTGTAATTCTATTTTCTTGCCTCATTGAAGACAATATCACCCTTCATTGACAGTGCCTACTGGAACCCCAGTCCTGTTTTTCAGAGTTATCTACTCTTAATTCTTTTTTTTTTTTTTTTTTTTTTTTTTTTTTTTTTTTTTTTTTTTTTTTTTTTTTTTTTTTTTTTTTTTTTTTTTTTTTTTTTTTTGCGACAGGGTCTCGCGTTGTAGTTCAGGCTGGCCCTGAGCTCACTATGGTGCCCAGGCAAGCCACTGCAAACTCAGCAATCCTCCTGTCTCTGCCTCCGGAGTGCTGGGATTGCAGGCGTGAGCCACCACACCTGGCATTGTGGTATGTGGTATTGATGGCTTGTGGGCGTGAGTCTGCATGCCCAGTATTATATGTGGTAACCGGGGATCGAACTCAGGTCCTTGCGCTTGCAAGGCAGGCGCTGGAACCACTGAGCTAACCCTCCGGCCCTACTCTTAATTCTTTTTTGTCTTTCCTTTCAGAAACCATGTCCTTCTATGTAAATATATATATATATTCTGTCACCTAATGTAATTTTAATGAAGTCATTAAAAATTGGATAGTATTCTACTCTACATACCTGCCATATTATATTTAATGTCCTCTGGATGGGCATATGTCTTATAGGGTTTTTTTCCTATTAAAGTAAAATGCTTTGGGTAGTGTATTAAAGTTGGAGACACCAGTATGAATTCATATGTAACTTAATGTAGATAAAGATGGTTATATATGAAAATACTTACATGCATTATGTAATTATGTGCATATCATTGGGTTGTATACACAGGTGTGTTTTCTTGTTCTATCATCTGAAGGACTATAGCAGTACCATTCGCAGTGAGCATGTTTAGCATACTAAATTTGCATTCTGATACCATCTCCAGTAAAGGGAATAGGATTCTTGGGAGAAATGGATGATCCTAGGGTTGGGGTAGGAAGTATACAAGACAAGTCTGCCCTGGAAACTAAGGCATTGCTCAAACTGATAGGCCCAGAAATGATGGGCTGTATCAAAAAGTCACAGGAGTCACCTACCAGAACTTCAAAGACCCAAAATGGTATAATTTGAAAAACAAAATATTAGATTATAACCCAGAGTATCCAATGAACATTCATAAGTCAATACTAATAAGATAAATTTCCCATGCAGAAAAATTCCAAATAATTTATGTAGATGCTACCCCTTAAAAAAGGTGTAACTTCCTTCATCCTTAAGTTAGGGCTATGCACAGGAACTCCTTTCCAAAGATCACTGTTTAGAAAATGGGACTAAAGTAACTTTTCAGTGGATACTTACATGAACAGTCCCTGTTGGCAGTGATGAGTCATGTTGCTAATGTGTATTTCTGATACAGTGAGATGAAAATGGCACTTATCTCTGTGTTCTTTTCCTAAAGTCCCATCAACTGGGTCTGTTTGGGAGAAGACATCAGACACATCCCAAATGAGGCACATTCTACAAAATACCTGATCACTACTTCTCAAAACTTCCAAGATCTAAATCAACAAAAACCTGTTAAAGTTTTAAGGAGCACAGGATGTCTGAGAAACTATCATAGCCAAGAAGTGCTTAAGGATATCCATCTGCCTGTAATATGCCCTTCAAGATGGGATCCCAGAGCTGAAAAGAAACACTAGGCAAAAGTTAAGGAGCTCTCAATAAAATGGGAACTCTAGGTGTTGGCCTCTTAATCATAACACATGTACTATACTGATGCAAGCTATTAATAATTGGGAGGGAGTATATGGGAACTCTGTTCAGTGAACCCTCCAGTATCGTGGGTTCCACAGCTTCATATTCCACTTCAGATAAAAAAATATTTGAAAAAAATCGTACTGAATATGTACAACTTTTTTGTTATTCTTTTCTAAGTTATGACTACTTATGTAGCATATACATTGAATGACATTTTAAGGAATCTGGAGATGATTTAAAGAATACAGGAGAATATATATAGGTCATATGCAAGTATTGTATCACTTTATTTAAGGATCTTGAGCATTCCTGGATTTTGGTATCTGCTATAGTCCTAGAACCACTTCTCTGGATACTGAAGAATGACTAAACTATGAAGATTTTCTGCATATCTGAAACTTTGAAAGTTTACTAAAAATAATATTTTAGTGTATATACTTGTAAGTACAGCTGTAGTATTTTCTACTAAGAAACATAGGAAAGAGACATAGGAAAAGTTAAGAGACATAGGAAAAGTTCTTCAGTGGAATCAGTGGATCGATGTAGTAGGTATATTTTGAAATTGGTCCTGTTTTTTGACTTTATCTCTAGTGCTAGGGTTTGAGCCCAGAGCCTGATGTGTACTCAGTGAGTGCTCTACCCCTAGCCCATTATTATTATTATTATTTTTTTTTGAGACAGGGTCTCACTTTGTAGTTCAAGCTGGCCCTGAGCTCACTATGTAGCCCAGGCAAACCTTGAACTCACAGCAGTCCTCCTGCCTCTGCCTCCTGAGTGCTGGGATTACAGGCATGAGCCACCACGCCCGGCTATGGTTTTTATTCTGTAGACCTATTACACAGTTAGATTTCAATTTTAAAATGTGGAAGGAACATAATATGTTTTCCCTCCTTCCATGCTGGCTAAATGCCTTAAACGTTAAAACACAAGTTCTATGATTTTGATATGGTGCTATGAAGAAAAATAGACCAAAATTCTTGAACTAACTTGATTTTTTAATTTCATATTCTCCTTGATAAAAATTCAGATATGGCTCTGTATACATGTATGTTTTGTTTTAAAAAATAAAACTTTAGGAGACATTTTATGTTTAAAGACCAATTGATCTGAAAAGAGAAGTCACACTTAATTTCTCACCTCTTTATTCCAATTTCTGCTTTCATGTATTATCTTGCCTTAAATTAATGTAGCACATTTGTGAGGACTGATGAGCCAGTGTTAATGGATTATTATTAGCCAAAGTCCAAATTTACGTTAGGATTCACCCTTTGTATTATTTATCTATGCATTTAAACAGGGTGTGGTGTGCATCTATCATTACCAAATTATGTTGAAGAGTTTTGCTGCTTTAAAAATTTTCTGTTTTGCCCTGAACTCTTGTCAGTTATAGTCTCCATAGTTCTGTCTTTTCCAGAATGTCATATAGTTGAATACATAATGTATTTAGCCTTTTCATGTTGGTTTCTTTCACTCAGCAGTATGCATTTCAAGTTTTGTCTGTCACTTTGTGGCATGATAGGTTTTCTCTTTTCATCACTGAATAATATTCTACCACATGGGTGAACCATAGGAGATCCATTTACATATTGAAAATATCTTGGTTTGGGAAGTTATCTGCTGTAAACGTTTATGTGGTGGCAAGGTATGAAAGTGTTCCTACAGCCTGTGACTAGATCATGGGTCCTATAATTGGGTTTTAGAAAGCCTGTGTTCTTGGGCTGTGACCTTTTAAGTTCTTGTCTGTTTTTCCCTCATTAGGTGAGAAAGGAAACAGTTGAGTATCTCCTCCCAAGTCTGTTAGGGTCTGGTAAACAGTTTCTTTTGAAGTCAGGTTTGAAGAACAGAATGCTCTGGGCCTATTTAAAAATTCATTCATTATCTTCCATCTGCTAAAAGTTGTAAGGAAATTTGATCTTCACTATATGAAGTTGGTAAGGTACCTGAAAGCAAAACTCACAAAGGTATTTTTCCAGACATACCTCTTGTGTATCTTAAGCTCTCAGACTTGTTCAGACTGAGCCTCTAGCAATTTTCCAATTACAGTTTAGGTTTTCCTGTCTTGGTACTGGTTCCTGAAGGGGTTTCTGCTCTCCAGCATCTGCTCCCACAAATTATGATCCTCTTATCTACCTGTGTATCTCCAACTTTGGGGGTGGCAGGTTGAGCTGTGACCTCAGTTGTTTAGTAAACTTAAGGAGAGCTGTTGATTTTCAGTTGGTTCTGCTTTTTTTGTTGTTATGATGGAGTTCTTCATAAGCTCCTTACATGCCAGACCAGAAACTAGACACACATGTATATTAAAGATACTCAGTTTCCTTCTTTTTGTTGGTTAATTTGAAGCCATTAATATAGTTGGTCGAGAGTACTTCTTAAGCATCATCAATTCATTAACACTGAACTGTGTTTTACAAAGTATTTAGTGAGGTTTACATATGCCATAATTTCTTCTGGGATATGAAATCTGTCACCTTTGTTTTCTGATCAGCATGCCTAGTAGTGTTTTCTCTGGCTTTTATACTGATTTAATTAGCAAATGAGTTATAAATGACTTCTCTGTCTACTCTAGCTTCAAGAGGAAGACCCACTGGGGTGTGGGCAGAACCAAATCATGTCACAGTTGCACAATGTCTTTTATGATTTGTATTCTTGTTCCCCATTAGTAAGGTTTCAAGATACAGACTTAGTGGATACAGAGGTGTATTAAATGTCATGAGGCAGTGTTTTTAAATTACATTTGCTGACTGTTTAAAGTTCCATTTTTATCATATAACATGATGTGATAAAACCTTTTACGTAAGGAGGAGAGTGTGCCATTTCAGAATTGGCTCGTGTGAAAACTTTGATCCATTCTCCCTTCCTCCTCAATTGAACACATATTTATCAAATGCCTACTCCACTCAGGCATTGTGCTAGATATGGGAATCTGGTTGAATGAAAACATAGTCATCACCCTAGAGGATTATTTTCTGATCTAGTGCTTTATTGAATTGACAGAGTAATATTCATTAATGTCTTCTTGCATGAATGGCGTGGGGACTCAGTAGACATGTTTTACCAACACTTCTTACTAGGGGATTTGACTTCTTTATGTGTTTATGTCTTCATTCATGAAACAGGTGTTTAATGATCAATTGTTTTGCATCATGGATTTATGTGAACCATTCATTCAATATAGGTGTGGACTCTACTTGATACTCTGCTGAACGTAAGGGATATTGCCATCAACTAAGTGGGAAAAACAAACCAAAAAACCCAAACAGATCTATGTGCAGATAACTTACATATGGCTCTGATAGAGGTACAGGTTGAGTATTCCTTGCTTCAGGTTTTAGATTTTTGTGGTTAGGAGTGGAATGTTTGCAGACTTTACCAGTAGAGCGTTCCTAATGCAGAAATCCAAAGTTTGAAATGCTCCCAAATCTAAAATTTAGGCACTCAAAAAGTTTCGGATTTCGGATATCTCGATCATGTGAACAGGGTACTCTGGTGGTATGTTGAAATATAAGTGCTGGTTTTGCTTGAGATATATGAAGAGAGCTTCTTAGAAGAATCAAGAGTTCATTTGCATCGCAAAGGAGGAGGTGGCGGAACACCTTGCAGGTGGAGGAGAAAACACTGACAAAGGGGTTGGGGATTTAGCTCAGTGGTTCCAGTGTCTGCCCCACAAGTGCAAGGTCCTGAGTTTGATTCCCAGTAACCACATACCACAGTGCTGGGTGTGGTGGCTCACACCTGTAATCCCAGCCTTAAGGAGGCAGAGGCAGGAGGATTGCTGCGTTCCAGGTTTGCCTGGGCTACACAGTGAGCTCAGGGACAGCCTGAACTAAAAGAGAGACCCTGTCTCAAAAACAAAACAAAACACCACCACCACCACCACCACCACCAACAACAAAAACCATTGATGAAGGGATGCAGGCAGAAAGGTCAGGGGAGCACTGGAACTTCATATGTGACAGAATAGAGTGTTGCCTCTGAGGCTGAATCCAGGCAGCAGAGTGGGGTACCAGATCAGAAGGCCTCTGGCCACTTGTAAGCAAGAAAATGAAATAAGTAGCTTACTTATGTTCACAGTATGTTCACAGCCTTCATTGTAGAACTCAGAGTAGAGGGAAGCTAGGGCTCGATGGGAGAGTTCTGTCAATTTGAGCATTTGAATTAGGCTGATACTGGTGGTGGAGGGAGATTGGAGAGACACTATAGAGGGGAATTTGATGACCCAGCTTTGGGCTTTGTGGACGAGGACAGCAGTAGAGTAGATCCTGTGTGCAGGAAGCAGGAAGCAGGAGGCTGGAGTCCCAGGGCTTTGCTGTGCTCGCTTTCTTACAGGCTGTGTTAGAGGTGTTTTATGGCATCTGGACAGAGCCATTCAGAATAGTATTGGTCAGAAGCATTTTCACCTGTGTGGGAAGATCCTGTGCCCAGTGTCCAGTATGGTGTCCACTAGCCACCAGTGACTATGCACCTGGAGAACTGAATTTTACCTTGTATTTAAATTAAATGGCTAACATTTAAATGGCTACTTGTGGCTAATGGCTGTCTAATGGCCTATGCAATTCTAGAAACTGTTGGTTGGACACACTGACTTGGATATGCTGGAGGTGGGCAGTTACTTCCTGGAGCTGACATTGCAGGGATGCTGGGCTTTCCGTGCTCTGACCATCCCGGGGAGAGCAGGATGGTTGTTAAGCTCCACCCGAGGTGTTACTGGCTTATAGTTACAGACCTTAGTTGTCACGTTTCTGAAACAATTAAGTCTACTCAGCTGCCTGGGGCTGGCTGCATTGTGCTTTTATCTTGGAAAGAAAAATCCTTTTCATGAAATGACTGAGTTAGAAAATGGAAAAACAGAGTGATTCTTTTATTTTTTTGAGACAGGGTCTCACTTTGTAGTTCAAGCTGGCCCTCAGCTCACTATGTAGTCCAGGAAAGCCTGGAACTCAGCAATTCTCCTGTCTCTGCCTCCCGAGTGCTGGGATTACAGGCATGAGCCACCATGCCCTGCACTGTGGTATGTGGTATTGATGGCTGGTGGGCGTGAGTTACTGGTGGGCATGAGTTACCACGCCCAGCATTGTATGTGGTTACCGGCGATCAAACTCCGGACCTTGTGCTTGCGAGGCAGGCGCCGGAACCACTGAGCTAAATCTTCAGCCCCCAACAGAGTGATTCTTAAAACATCCCCTGACTGGTATTCTCCATCATCTTCTTTTTCCTTCTCTTCTGGCTTGTCATATGGTGGTTCTCACTTTGGGGTACACATGAGAATCACTCCGGCATTCACTTTTTTGTTTTTCTTTTGAGACAGGGTCTCCCTTTGGAGTTCAGGCTGGCCTGAGATCACTATGTAGCCCAGGCAAACCTCAAACTCAGCAGTCCTCCTGCCTCTGCCTCCTGAGTGCTGGGATTACAGGCATGAGCCACCACGCCCAGCACTGTGGTATGTGGTACTGATTGTTGGTGGGCGTGAGTCACCACACCTGGTACTGTTGTATGTGGTTACTGGGGATTGAACCAGGGACCTTGTGCTTGCTAGACAGGTGCCAAAACCACTGAGCTAGATCTCCAGCCCCAGCATTCACTTTTAAAAAGCAAGAGAGCAAGAAAAAGTGTCCAGGCTCCCTCCCAGTCTTAGGGGGAAGAGAAGTGTGGAGTGGTAAAGCTCCTGGTTGCAAACTGCCCAGGTGGTTCCCATGTACAGTCAGGATTGAAAAGTGTGGCTCACAGATGTGCTTCCACTCCTCTGCCACATTTCTTTAAGATGTAAAGTATTCACACTTGATTAGTCCCTTTGCGCTCCTTTGATTTTGTGAGGGGTAGGGGGATCCCGGTGTCGGTGATTTTTCCAGTGAGCCATCTTTTGGGCTCTGTGAGACAAAAGTAACCCTGAAACATAGAATGCCCTAATTTCTTCCATCATGTCTGCACCTAGGCTTGATGCGGTACAGCGCTGTGATAACCATGTCTAACATGTAGGAAACACTTAAGCTATCTACACGCTCGTGTGTGTTAACTCGTTTACTCTTAATAACAGCACCACGAGAGACGCTTTTCCAGATGAGGAACCTGAAGCTTGGATAAAGTGACTTAGGAAAGCCTCCCTGGCCAGGGGTACTCAGGCTGAGTCTACTGCCTGCTGTGATCACTGTCTGACATGACCTTACCACACAGTGGCATACACCATACCGGGGAGCCTGAGAGAGGAGAGTTTCTCACGCTGTGTCTTTCCTGTGACAGAGAATTTGGCCACATTCATCTCCTCTTGTACAGTGGTTAACAGAGATTGTAGAGGGTCTCTTATAAGATCACTTGAGTGATACAGGCTTATTTCAAAACTTTTCAAACTGTGCACCAATTCTGAAACAGTAAGAAGACTTTTCTGCCATCCATCAGCACCGCCACCACAAAGTAGCTGAATGATAAGTCGTTTCCATTTTTGCCAGCACTGTGATGAGTTTGTATATATTTGGGGGGTGTTATAAGTACTCCTTAGAGCAGGGAGCTTGGTTTTTTAATTTCAGGGAATTAAATGATTTTTTTCCCCTTCTGTAGCTTAACCCTCAGTTATCCCCTGTCTGTCATGAAGTAGTTAAATTCTTCAGGTACTTTCCCTTCCCCTTGTACCTGGCTTTGTTTTTTAAAATTGCACGTAGTCACAAACACACATTTTTCTGTGCTTTCCAATAAATATGATAGATGAGGGGTTCTTAATTAATGCTTTTAATAAAGATCTAGTAATTGGGAGTTTACAATGGTCCATCTGGGTTCTATTGACAATATAATGGAAGAATGGTATGAGTGTTTTAAAAAAGCCTTTAAAGCTTTTAACTGATGTTTTAAATAGAAAAAATTCTTAATGTCAATATGAGATTATTGTGTCTATAAAGTAGGTCACAAATGACAGAATTTGGAATTTTCAAACTTCATACTTTTAAATGTTGAATAATTTAAACCAAAATCTCTTAGTGAGATATATATGCTTTTTTTTTTTTTTTTTTTTTTTTTTTTTTTTTTTTTTTTTTTTTTT